>JAPYYA010004200.1:0-12043 GCA_028533165.1 Leontopithecus rosalia | reverse complement strand
CCGTCTCTACTAAAGATACAAAAAATTAGCTGGGCCTGGTGGCGCGTGCCTGTAATCCCAGCTACTCGGGAGGCTGAGGCGGGAGAATTGCCTGAACCCAGGAGGCGGAGGTTGCGGTGAGCCGAGATCGGGCCATTGCACTCCAGCCTGGGTAACAAGAGCGAAACTCCGTCTCAAAAAAAAAAAAAAAAAAAAAAAAGAGATACAGAGAAGCGATGTAAATGTTTCCAAACCGTGCCTGGAAGTCAGAGGTAGCGGTGCAGAAAGAAAACGGAGCTGCAGCCTGTCCCTGGCGTGGGCACCGACCGTCCCCCCAGGAGCTGCAGCCTGTCCCTGGCGTGGGCACCGTCCATCCCGTCGGGAGCCTCCTCCCCACTCCTCCTACCCATCTTCCCTCACACATCAGCCTCCACCCTCTGGCCACCTCCCTTCCTAAATAAAACTTCCTAAATAAAAAGTACAAGAATTCCATAGCCAAGATGTGCAAATTGTCTATTTTGTCACCAAGTTTTTTCCAAAGGAAGGGGCAAGGGATAAGAAGATCTAGGAACTGAACTTATGTCAAGTACCCGAATTTTCCTTGTGACACCTTTTCAATCAGATGACTGTGGGAAATGCCAAACAGGCTGAGTTAATGTCTGTGTGTGGTCTCCTTCCAGATTGTTTTTCTCAGCTATAAAAGGACGTAGCTTTAAAACACACTGTACTATACCTGCAACATCAAAGGCAGAAGGGTGTGTGTTTGTGTGTGTGCGTGTGTGTCTAAATCAAGGGGACATTGTATTACTTTATAAATCATACTGGCCTTATGAACATCCTCTGCAATAAATATCCTTTTTTAGCCCTAACTATAAATGATCCATTTTAGTGTTTAAAAGCCTTCCAGTGTGAAACGTCTCAGATAATGCCTAAGCCACCTTCTCTCCAGGTAAACTAGGTCCCTACTTTCAAACACCAGTTGGCACCAAAGGATTCCTAAACTTCAACTTCTTTAAGAGAAAAAAAAAAAAAAGGAAAGGAACTTCTCATCCTGGCAATGTGAGAATGCAAACCTGTTTCTTCCTGACCGGTGCGCAGTCTCCCAAACACTCACCTCCGCTGCCACCACGGTGGCCGCACCTGCCTCGCAGTCCGACTCCCACACAATTACATGGATATTCCCAAACCATTCCATTAGAAACCTGCTCTCCCTCCCCCTACACACAGTAGGTGCTCTTTCCTGCACCTACTGGACTGAAAGTGCTCGGAAATGGAATGGTTTTAGAATACGGAGAAGAAAGAAAACCACCAAGTAGCTGTGGATTGAACCTGGACGTCAGCTGGCTGCAGGGCCGCTGGGTAGAAAACCAGCACCTCATAAACAGGTCACTACAAAAACAGGAAGAGTATAAAAATAGAATATGTTATGTCACTATTTTGTCTTCTCTTTCCAGTAGCTTATCGTAGGAGTGGAACAGGTGGCCTTCCCCAACCCCACCATGCTGGCTGGTGCCTGACAAACCTCCACTGTGGTGGTGGCCACAGGCACAAAGGACACACACAGGGCATGCTACGCTACTGTGACCAAGAGGTGACTTCAGCCACGGATCAGGTGAAGAGTTATACATCTACCTACGGAATATAATAACATACAATGACTTATAAAGTGCCCACATGCAGATGAGCAAGCAAGGTACAGAGAGCCCTACAACCGCACTGCAGCTGTGCTCTTCAGGAAAAGCACAAGAATACCTTTTTCTACCTAAAACCCTCTTCTACTTTACAAACGGTTTGCTGAATTTTTCTATTTAAAAAAAAAATGTTTTTATGCCTTTTTTTTAAACAGGCAAAGAATCTAACCTAATCTTCTCCCGAGACCTCTCCTTTGTGTTAATACCTACGCGTACAACAGAGAAACAAGCACATTAATATAAAAACTAGTTGATTATTGGGGCATAAAGTCCTCTATTTTTGTAGCACAACTCTCCTGTCCCCCGCCGCTCAGGGTTATGCAAATACTATTTTTTCTCTCTCTTTTAAAGAGTTTTTGGGTGATCTTTTTCTTTTGCTTAAGTCAGAGATGGAAGGGAGAAAGCAAAGGGAAAAATCCAACAGGAGAATGAAGCTTTCCCTTCCGGTATCAAAGTGCCCCGGAGAGGAGGGGCTGTCGGGGACCACCTGGGGCCGGCGCGACCCTCGCCGGAGTGGTGGGGCGCCCGCCTTCCGGGCGCTCTCAGATGTCCACGTCCCGCACGTCGGTGGGTGTGCAGGCCGGGTCCACCTCCTCCTCCTCCTCCTCCTCCTCCTCCTCCTCCTCCTCCTCCTCAGAGGCCTTGGGGTCCTGGTTCTGCTGGGCCTGGCGCAGGCTGGACTCCAGCAGGCCTTCGATCTGCTCCTGGCAGGCCCGGAGGCAGTCCGGGTCACACTTGAGCACTCTGGAGAGGAAGCACGTGAGGCGGTAGTAGGACAGGAATTGGTTGGGGCTCCCCAGGTTCAGGCCTTGCACTGCGGCCACCACGCTTCCCGCGGCCACCACGCTTCCCGCCGCCACCATGGAGGACGGATTGGGAATGAACTTCACATCTGTGGCGCAGAGGGCAACGAAGGTCTGCGCGTGTTTGCCGATGATCTGTTTGTTCTCCTCCTCCTCTGGCATTTTGGAGAGGAAGTGTTCGATGAAATCGTGCGGGGTCATGGCGGCCAGGTTCCACCTGAACTTGTTCACCAGGAGCGGCTCCATTTGCAGCAGCTCCTCGGGCTGGATGGAGTTGTCTGTGTAGATGCACAGCTTCTCGGCCATCAGGGGGATGGTCCCCTTCATCTTAGAGGCCATGAACATGCAGGTGGCCCCCAGCAGCTGCAGGCGGCTTTTTTTCACTGGCTCCAGAGACAGGAAGCGGTCCAGGTAGTTCGTGGCCAGCGGGAAGACCTCCACCTCGCACTTCTGCTCCTCGCAGACCTCCAGCATCCAGGTGGCCACGATCTTCCGCTTGGACGGCAGGACCTCCTTCTGCACACATTTGAAGTAGGACACGGAGGGTGCGCAGGTCTCCTCCGCCTTCAGCATGGCCCACAGCACCCGGTGGTTGAGAAGATTGGCATGGGGTAGGCGCGGCGGATGGCCTCCACTTCGCACCACAGGAGCTGGTGTTCCATGGCTGGGGCTCTGCCTGGGCAGCTAAGGAGAGCTGTGGGTTCCGGTTGCGTCCACGCTGGGCTCTCGCTCCTGTTGCCCCGCGCTCTCTCGAGCTCTTCTGCCCTTCGCCGGAGCGCGCGGACTCTGCTGCTCGCGGCTACGGCGCCGACAGCCCTCTGGAGGCTCCAGGACTTTGCAACTTCAACAAAACTCCCCTGCAGTCCGGGTGACGTTACTGCAGTTAAGCAGAGATCAAAGCCCGGCAGATAATGGGAGCGGGAAGGGAGGGGCGGGCGCAGTGGGAGGGGGCGCGGGCGCCAAACGCGGGGAGCAGCGAGGGGCAGAGCCCAAAAGCCATCCCAGAGGCTCCGCGCCTGCCCTGAGGTGGAGTTGCCCCCGTAGTCCGGTTTTCATAGAAATGCAAATCGCCCCGCTGCAGACTTTCTCCCCGCCAGAAAAGAGGGGTGCAAGGGGCCCGGTCCGACTCGAATGGGTCCCCTGGGATTTGGGGGTGGGGTGGAGGTGGCTCTGCAGTAGAGGACAACTTGGAAGCCCGACCGGCCACAAGCAGCCTAGGAAGACCAGGAGGAGCGGGGACTCTGGGGCGCGGCGATACCCCATATCCAAGCCGGCAGAACCGGCGCGTTTCCAAGAAGGCCACGAGGGCACCCAGGAGCGGGCAGACGGCCAGAGAATCTCAGTGTCTGCATCTTCTTTCATTTTCATTAACACGTGTAAATTTCAAGAACTATTTAGCATGCAGGGACGGAGGACAGGGCACAGCATCCAGTGCGTTAGGTTTCAGCGCACATGGGAGTTGCTGCAAATGCCCAAGGTGGGTAACCCTAAATATTTAAGGGATTTCAGCTTAGCACGCGCTTGCTCAAAAAATAAAATAAAATAAACGCCCGAAAATTCAGCCGCAGCCCAAGATGGTGGCCAGCATTTCCTTCATCTTGTCCTTCTAGCCCGGAGACTCTTCGGGCTGTCTTCCTACCTTGACCAGTCCGTCCTCGCGGGGGTCCCCAAATGCACCCCCTCCCTTCCGGTGCCGCCAATTTAACCGGGCCAAACACACTCTGAAAGGACAGCCGAGAAACTGATCTCCGTCCTGACTCGTTGTTTAATCAAAAAAGGAATTAAATTGCTGGAAATATTAGTCGCCTCTGCCTGGCACAAGACGGCGGAAGGTTCCTAATTGGTTTTGTTGGGGGTGTAGACGTTTCTTCACCTTTAAAATTTGCTCTGGGTCTGCACTGGTGAGCGTGATGGGGCTGGCAAAATACAGGACAATTATCAGTTAAACAAATGAGTGTACGATCTGATTTTTAACAAAATCGATAGGCGTTCGTGGTTATAGGAGAGGGTCCCCAATATTATCGCAAACTTCAGCAAATGTGAATTAAAATACATTGTTTTTTTTTTAATTACAGGTTTTGCCTCTTTGGTGCATTTTAAAAAAAGGACATTTTACTGTCTTAACTTTTTTGTTTTGTTTTGTTTTACAATACCTGCCCCTAATTAAGAAAACTGTTAATCTACTTCCTTCTGAATATAGTTCAGTGTCATCAAACCACCCCATCCTCTTAGTAAAAGCTCAAAGAAAACTGATAGAAAAAGTCCCCTCCCCTTGGCCAGGGTGTTCACAGCAAGATTCGACCCCCTCCCACCCCTACCTTTCAGGGCGAATTCCTCCCGCGCCCCCTCCTCCACCCGGAACTAGGATTACTAATATTTCGGGTTCTGGGGGGTAATTACCCCTAGACTGCGCATGGGGAGCGGTAGGTGGCCCCAGCAGGGAGCACCCACCAACGTGCCTCCCCACTCCCCGGGCACCCACAATCGCGTCGGCCCCGGTATAGCCGAGCCTCAGAGCATCCGCCCGCGCACGAGGGTGGCCCAGCTGCTTTTTCATTCATAAAATCCCTACCCGGCGGCCGCCTGGATGATTTATGGGGCCCGAGCTATCACCCGGCCTCTCCAAACCCCGGGGAACTAGGGGCCCCGAGCCCCGCCGGAGGCGCGAAGCGGCTCCATTTGCTTCTTTATTTTTTCAGCCTTGTCTTTTTCCTCTTCCCCTTCCTGACACTGATAACAGGGAAGTGAGACCTTGTGAGGTAGTTTCACAGACAATCCCAACACCTCTCTCATTTCATTGCCAGTGTGTCTTTGCTATTTCATTCAACAATTATAAACTGGGAGGGTAAAGAGATTTTTCTGGTTCTTGGTAAGATGAATGATTTTCAGTTGAAACTTGGACTTGAGGTATTATGTTATCAGACTCAGTCTTATTGAAACCTTCTATTTTAACTGCCTTTTTCTGACTCTGCTTCTGCAGGAGAAGGGGATTGGTGCCATCTCATTGCAACCAGGTGTGTGTAGAAATAGAGGTTTCTCACCTGACTGACCTCTGTTGACACCCTAAGCCCACTCCTCCTCCACCCTTGATGTATGTCCTCCTGTCCTACGCGAGACACAGAGGAGCGGAGGGTAAAGTTAGTCTCGCTCTGCCTTTCCATTACCTTCCATTAGAAGACAAGCTGGATAGAAGAAAGCTGACAGCGGCTTAAGCATTTAAAATGCAAGACAATCCCCGGTACGGACTCGAACCACACACTTCTGGAGTTGAAAGCAAGCACACCAGCCGACCACACCACACAGACAGTGGCATTACAGTCCGGCCTCACCGTGCAGAGCAGGCGCCCATCCAGCGCTAGGCGGAGCCGCCTTCTGCGGAACGCTCGTGCAGGCTCAAAGCCTCGGGAAACTAGAAACAGCATCTTGCCGCAAATGCGGACACCCGTGCATTGGGTGATTCTGAAGCTGGAAGGGCAGCCCTGTGGCCTTTGCTCGCCCTGTCCTACCTCTCGCCGGCGTCAGAGCCAGCGTCCCAGGAAACGCCCGGGTCCGCGACTTTCTGGGCCTGAGCCGCCTGGGCCCCACGGGAAGCAGAATGCCCGGGGGCTCCCGCGATGGCTCTTGCCCTTCTCGGCTCCGCCTTCAACCGACCCTCTACTGGCTTGGGCTCCCCTGGCTTAACTCGGCTTGGGTCGGTGGGGCGGGAGAGAGAAAGGGTGAAAAGTAGATTTTCTGAGAGGCGGGAGAGAACAGAGGAAGTGTGGACGAGGACAGCGAGGCCTCCCAGGAGAAGAGGTGCAGGGAGGCCCAGGCTGCAGTGGGGCAGATGAGAATTGTTCTTGTTACCCGTGAGGATTGCGGGGAAGGAGGGAAAAGCTGAGCCGGCAAGAACGAAAGAAAAGCGCGAGCACCCTGCGGTTGTCTGGGAACAAAGCCGCCTAATAATCGAAATCTGTTGATGTTAAAATTACTAGAGCAAGCTCAGGCGCTTGGTCTGTGGCTCGCCGTGATCGTATAGTGGTTAGTACTCTGCGTTGTGGCCGCAGCAACCTCGGTTCGAATCCGAGTCACGGCAGTGTCCTTCCTCTGGGCCATCAGCTCCTTTTGCTCTCAGCAACCCAGCTCCTGAAGCGCTCAGGGTGCGGACTGGGCGGGGGCCCTCCAGTTTGCTGATTGAGCGGAGGAGGGAGGCAATGTTCGCTGACTCAACAAAGACGGCAGGTGGAGTAGGCACCAATGGAAAACTGTTGCCGGTGCCCTAAGCAGAAGGCAGGTGTGAGCGGGAGCCAGGTGGGTGAAATGCTCAGACTGGGCAGAGGCGGCGGCCAGAACCTCGGGAGTGAGAGGGCGCGGTGGCTGCGGCGGTGGGGGGGGGCGGTGGAGCCGCTGCTGAAAGGAGGCCTGTGTTGTTCTGTGGGTGACTGTCGGAAGAATCTTTGGCGGAGAGTAGTTTGGAAGAATGGCGATGGACTTGACAGGCAGAGGAAGGTGGTGACTCTGAGCGTCCAGCCAGGGGACAGAACGTGATCAGGAAGGGGGTTCTCCCTGAACGAGGCTAGTCCACCGCACTTCGGCTGCACTGACCCTGCAATTTCCCCACACCGGCCCTCGTAGGCCGCGGTGTTTGTGCCACCCCGCGGCTGGGTTCCTGCATCCTCCTGACTTGCCTTGGCTCACCGCTGACGCGTACATCGCCCCGGAGACCCTTCGCCGTCCCCCTAGGGATCTTGAGGGCGCTTCCTTGCCGTTCTCACTGAAGCTCACCAACAGACAGATGTGAGCTCTGTCTTTTACACGCTGAACTTGGATATTGACAAAAAAGCCCTGACCCAGAGCTTGGGTTTCCTCCGGGCCTGCACGTGACTCCCTACTCCCCGACTCCCGCTTCCAAGCGCAGCTCTTTGCTCAGGGATGGGCAGCGCCCACCCAGCGTGGAACCGCGGCAGCCGCAGCCCCCACAGACTGGCGGCCAGACACTAGCAGGAGACAGAACACAAGGCGAGCGTGCTGGGAAGCATGGGAGACGTCACTCTCCCACCAGGCGAGAAGGTCTTTGGAGACAAGACAGAAAGACGCACCCCTTCCAGGAATAAGGCAGCCGCTCCTGAGGCCTGGCTTCGCACAGAGGCTCCTGGGTCCCGCGCGCCCTCTCCCTACCCGCTGCAGCCAGACCTGCTTCACACATCTCAGCCGGCTTCCTCTTCTGCCTCTGCCTCCTCTTCCTCCCCAGCTGTTGTTGGGACAGCAAGGCCCCCAGCCCGGGGGAAAGACCGAGCCTCCTCTCCAGCACTGGGAGAGGGAGTTATATGCACATCCCCTAATGCTAGGAAGACAGAGACCCTGAGGTGCAAAAGACGACCACCGCCCCCTTGCTGCTTCTCTTGGCACAGCTAGTCCAGGGTGCTGGCTGAGGGCCCAGGACTCCTTGCTCCTGCTAGAGGGCCTGGGCGTGGCTCAGGGAGCTGGCCACGTGGGCATCTCCCCCACTGCTCCTCAGGGAACGGGAGGCATTATCCTGTAGGACCCACTCTTGCCCAGGAGACACTTGGGAAAAGCTCCCGCAGATGCTGGGGCTATGCAGCTTAACCACTTCGAGGTGAAGCTTGCCTCGGCCCTTCCTTCCTTCCTTCGGAGAGCCTTGGGGAGAGGAGAAATGCTCCAGGACAATAAGCTTTGCAGCATCATCTCAACAGAGTCCAGAGGAAACGAGGGCACTGTCTTCCTGGAAGAAGGCAACCCGAAGCGAGGCCTGCGGTGGGTCGCACGGAGGCTTGTGGTGCAAGAGTGCCCTTTCTCCACGGAAGCTATCCACCCAGCTGTCTGCATCCCACCCAAGGGACTCCTCTTCCTCTCTCTCCTCCTACTGCAGCTCTTCTGTCCTGGTATAGCTTCAATGCCGGTCTTCCTTTTGTGCCGGGGAACCTCTCATACTCGCCACGATTTACTCATTTCCTTGGTTGTTCAGAACTTTAAATAAGGTAATGTATGTTACCTTATGCATTTTTCCTTGTTAAAAATAGACAATATTGATTATTCAGATGTTACAGATGAAAATAATAACAGATGGCAATTATTGAGCATTCATGGCATGCTTACGTACGTGGTGTATTGAATATTTTATGCTAAAGGAACTTGAGAAAATATTTTATGCTGAAGGGATTTGAGAAAACAGCAGAAGGAGGAAGGTCACTGTCACCTTCCCCCTGCCCTTCTTCCCTGACACGGATCACAAGGCTCTCATGTAAGAGGTGCCTTCTCTGTACCCAGAGGAAATGTGTATCCTTGAGTCTGAAGACTCAGGGACACAGAGAAGAGCCTGAACACAGAGGCCTGACCACGTTTTCCCGTTTGTTACTGTTAGATCATACTTTTTTGTCTTATCATAGTTCTTCAAGACTATTCACTCTTCATAAAACCTACTGCTAAAAAACCCCTGAGATTTAGTTGTTTCCATGGACCTTCATTTCCTTTTAAAGGTGCTCCTGTCATGTAAAACTTACATTAAATAAATACCTATGTTCTTCTGTTAGTCTGTTTTTTGCTGTAAGGGTCTCAGCAATGAACCTAGCTAATCAACTCCCAGTTCCTCCCAGATAGAAATACTTCTATAGCTCATTTCCTGAATCTCCTTGAGGGTAAAACCTGCTGGAGACTGAGTGGCATTCCTGGGATCTCCCAGCCCAGATCACTGCTGGTGAGAGGATTGCTGCAGTCTCCCTGGGAGGGTGCACTGCCACTGGAAAGTATCACTGCTGTGACTTCAACACAACCGGTTTTCATCACATCTGCTCTTTGTGCAGTGTTGCAGGCAAAACACAAGAGCTAACACGCACATGAGTAACATGCACACTCATCACCTGTGCCTGACATGCAAAGTGTCACATGTGAGGCACAGCTGAGTGTGCATATGTTTACTCACTGCGTCCTTATGTAAGGCCGAAGTCACACCACCATCTTCATCTTCCAGATGAGAAAACAGATGCACAAAGATGCTAATGAACCTGCCCAGAGTCACTCAGCCAGCAAAAGAGGATTTGAAAGCAGGAATTTGAAGTGAAGGCAGCCTGGCTCCAGAAGACATTCTCAGAACTACTGCGTTTCTATTGCTCCTAACAAAACCACCCTCACAAAAACTATGACAGTGAGAAAAACCTGACATAGGGAAACTATGACTGTGAAAGAAATCTGACTTAACTGACTGCGTCTTGCTTCTAATTCTAACCTCCAAGCTGCCCTCCTCCGTTGCTGAGCATAGGCCAGGCTAATTAGGGGAGGAGTTTAGTTTCAAGTGTAAGTGTGAGAAAAAGGTGATGGCCCCTTACTGAAACAAACCTCTTCCTTTCTTGGGGATCAGACATCCTTAGCAAAGCTAACAAATTAGGCTCAGGATGCCATCCAGAAGCCACGAGAGTCCTAAAGCTCCCCAACTGTGCCTGTAGATAACATCATTAGTGTCAAACCCAAGATTGGCGTTCAAGGTGTTTTTCAGACCCTGCCTTGTGATGGACTAGCTGGCACACACAGACCAGTCTGGTCCTGTGGCCTCCACCCAGGGACTGACTCGGTGCAAATAACCCAACCAATCAGCTTTCCTCATTCCCTAGCCCCTTGCCTGCCAAACTATCCAAAAACAAAACAAAACAAAAGACAAAAAATAAAACCCTGCCTCTGAATTTTGGGGGAGGCAGATTTGAGTAATAATGAACCCTGTCCTGGTCACTTAGCTGCCTCTGTGTTTATTAAATTCTTTATCTACAGCAGAAAGTCTGCTGTTCTCAGCTCCATTGGCTTTTCTGGGCAATGGGCAAGATAAACCTACCCGGCAGTTACACTAATAAAGGAGAAACACAAAAGGCAAGCATGCTTGAAAAGAAATGTAAGTCCGTGTATTTCTTTTGAAGAAACACAAGAGGAGGAGGAATGACGACAGGCAGTACACCGTCTAAATCTTTTCACCATTCTCCTGCCTATCCATATCCTTCTTCTCCCAACAACTGCCCCCCAGAAACCTTCAACTTAAACACGATTCCTGCCAGAACTGGGCTTGTCCTCCCTTCACATTTGCCTCTCACCTGCCCCACACCCCTTCCATATCTAGTCTGTCCTTTCACTTCCAGGTCATTGAGGATTCTCCATTTAAAAATATTTTTTAAAACCATGAAGAAGTAGGTAACTGGCCATCCACATTCAACCACCTAAAATTAATTACTGTTAACATATGTGCATATTTTTCTTCCAAATCATTTTAAGCTATTGTCTTTATAAAAAACAATTATACATGCTAAGTATAGACTATACTAACAGTACAGAAAATGTAGAAATCGATACAATTTTTGATTAGCTTAGTTCAAGAATAACTTTTCCTAATGTTAGGGCAACACTGATGGAGTTGTGTTCCTCAGCTATATCTACAGAGAGAAGAATGTATATTTTAGCTAGACTGTCCCCTCCAGGTCAAAAGAAAAAAAAGAAGGATATATATATGTTATATATAACATATATATATTCATAATCATATATATATGCTCATAAAATTAAGCTTAGACTCTATTTTTATTTTACAAATATTCCATTTTACAGTGCATGAACTTGACTGCAGACAAAGAGACAGAAACAGAAATGAAAGAATTCCTGAACTCCCTATCACAGATACACTTTTCTAAAGGAATCCTCCAAGGCTAAACACACAATAAATTAAGTAAAAGACAAGATTTGGAGAGTTTTCTTATGACTTTTCACAATCACATTAATTAAGGTGTGAGTTGAATATGGTACAGTGCATCCATTTCAAGTTTGATGACATGTCTGCTACTCCAAAAGGTCCTCTTGTGCCCTTTGCAGTCAGTCCCCCCCACTTCTTTGACCCCAGCAATCAATGATGTAGCTTTTGTCACTCTACAGGTTAGTTTTACCTGTTCTAGAAATTCACCTTGATGGCAACAAACAGCATGCACTGTTTCAATCACTCAGCATAATGTTTTTGAGGTTATTCATGTGATCTCATGTTTTTGTAATGTGTCTCATTTTATTCTGGATGGTTCGGGTAGTTGGGGTAGATGGCAGCGCATTCTGCCAACAGGTGAGACTGCGGTTGTGACCTTCGGGCCTCGGTGAATATGAGGAAGGGCACCTGGGCGCCGGGAGAGCCGTTCCACTCCACAAAGTAAGGGTGTTATGGCTACCACAAAATGGGGACACTGAGTGCCCTAGAGCCCGCTTTCATCCCAAACAACAGAGCTAGTCTGTGTCCAGTTTCTACTGTTTTCTCTGCAGTTAAGTTCATGCACTGTAAAACTCCTCCTCCTCCTCATCGTCCTCGCCCTCCTGGATCACTGGCTCCTCCTTGATCCGCACAGCGGGCGGGATGGCAGGCACCCGCAGCTGCTCCTTCCGACGCAGTTCCCGCTTCAGCAACGCGTGGTTCTGCTGGGCCTCGGTTTTGACTACTTGGATCCGCTGGTCCCCAGAGACCAGCCCGGCAGGCCCTGATTGTGCATCCGGCTTCTTTGGCCTGGTTTCCTTTACAGGATTATAGACTGTTTCCAGTTTGCCCGGATACCCGTCCACAGC
>JAPYYA010000042.1:47383-63331 GCA_028533165.1 Leontopithecus rosalia | reverse complement strand
CCATGCTGTTTTGATTACTGTAGCCTTGTAGTATAGTTTGAAGTCCGGTAGTGTGATGCCTCCCGCTGTGTTCTTTTTGCTTAGAATTGACTTGGCTATGCGGGCTCTCTTTTGGTTCCATATGAAGTTCAAGGTGGTTTTTTTCCAGTTCTGTGAAGAAAGTCAATGGTAGCTTGATGGGGATAGCATTGATTCTGTAAATTACTTTGGGCAGTATAGACATTTTCACGATATTGATTCTCTCTAACCATGAACATGGAATGTTTCTCCATCTGTTTGTGTCCCCTTTTATAATATTGTTATAACAAAACACACACATAGTCTTGCATACACACACACACACACACACACACTTTACCAGAGAAGCAGAAACAATAAGGGAGGATATTTACATACATACTTATAGTAAGAAATATTACATTTGCACCAACATAATTAATCGTGCTTTACACAATTTAATAAGCTAATTAAGCAATCTCTGGAAGACTGTCTTCTCCAAGTCTGATGATGGAGCTCTGAGTCAACAAGGCAGGCAGTCATGAAGGGAAGACAGACGTGAAGTGGGTCATATCAAGGAACATACATAATCTGAAACTTCAAGGAAGCCAGTATCTGCTTTTGTTGTCCCTGAACTTGGCAGTAAGGGCAGACTTCAGGAACTGGGTCTTTGACACGGAACTAAACACACACTTTTGCTTCAGGATGCAAGAAGCTGATGGGTGAGTTTAAGAAGGGAGAGCAACTGCTGATTCACACCAATAAGGTGAATTGTCTGAGCCAGGCACAGTGGCTCACGCCTGTAATTCCCGCATTTTGGAAGGCTGAGTTGGGCAGATCACCTGAGATCCAGGGTTTGAGACCAGCCTGACGAACATGGAGAAACACTGTCTCTACCAAAAATACAAAATTAGCCAGGCATGGTGGCTAGTGCCTGTAATCCCAGCTACTTGGGAGGCTGAGGCAGGAGAATTGCTTGAACCCAGGAGGCAGAGATTGCAGTGAGCTGAGATCACACCACTGCACTCCAGCCTGGGCAACAAGAGTGAGACTCCATCTCAAAAAAAAAGTGAATTGGCTGATCATGAATAATGTGTATGTTTCTGCAAGATAGTTGCTGCTACCCTTTGACTTTCCAAATATACCAGGAATTGTCCTCGGGGGTCTTTCCTAAAGAGAAACAGATACTAAAGTGAATGCTAGAAAATATACTTGATCCTATGTTGACATTATGACAGCATCAAAAACAGATACATAAATATCACATGTACAAATATACTCGAGTTTCTTTGACTAGGTAAGTGCTTTTGTTGCATTATTTTGTTTCAATTTTTAAATTTCCACTCATGAAATTAATAAAATTCTGATTCAGGACACATGAGTTTCAGGACAGATTTTATAGGGAAGGTGTGATAAAGAAGACTGTTTATAAAATTTAAAGTGTGAAGTAGTTGACTTAGAACAAGTGCAAATTGACATAAAATTACAATTTATACTAGATTTATTATTTTTCAGACTTCAAATTTACCAAAATTCATGAAAAGTTGAAATTTCTAACTGGTGGCAGGTTCTGTCTCTTTCCCTATTTAGATAAATGGTGCCCACTAAATCCCTGCTCTCTTACATTAAAAAGTCCAGGAATGTAGCTCCAAATTCTCTGAGTGCTTATTTGTTTCTATCAACTTCCAGAAGGGTAGATTTATTTTTAGATAAGGATTCAATTTGCACGTGGATTCCACACAGAGCCATTTTATTTTTTCTGAGTCAAAGTTCTCTTTGATGTTCTGGGTGGAGTAAACTCATCATTAACTGCTCAATTAAGTTTACCCTTAGAAAAACAAGTATGAATTCAGTACTCTGACAATATGTTGAACCACCTAATTTTTCATGACTGTTTTATTTTTGAGGTAAGAGTATTTTCTTTTTATTTTTCAGCTTTATTAAGCTATAATTGACAAATACAATTATATATGTTTAAAGTGTACAATGTGATAATTTGTTATGTAAGTACATTGTGAAATGATTACCAGGATCAATTTAATTAACATATCAATCACATGACATAGTTCTCTTTTTTGTGAAAATGCTTAGGATCATTTTTAGCAAATGTCACATGTACAATACAATATTATTAACTATCATCCTCGTGTGGTATATTAGATTCTCAGAACCCACTCATTTTAAAATGGAATGTTTACACAATTTGACCAACATCTCCTCACTTTCTCTATCCAAAATACCTGCCAAACACTATCCTTTTCTCTCTTTCTATAAGTTTGCCTTTTTAAAAAAAGATTACATAGTAAATGACACCATACAGTATTTATCTTTCTCTGTCTAGCTTTTTCACTTAGCATAAACCCTCCAGGTTAGCCACGTTGTCACAAATGGCAAGGTTTTCTTCTTTTCTAAGGATAAAAAATATTTTATTGTGTTTGTGTATAAATATCTATATAAATCTATGTCACATTTTATTAATTTGTCTAACAACAGACACTTAAGTAGTTTGCATATGTTGGCTATTGTAAAGAGTGCTACAATAAACATGGCTGTTCAGGTATCTCTTGAGATACTGGTTTCTTCTCCTTTGGACATATACCCAGAGATTACATTTCTAGATCATGTTTTTCATCTCATAAAGAACCTCCATAGAGTTTTCCATAGTGTTGCACCAATTTAAATTCCCACCAACAGTGTACAGCTATTCCTTTTTCTCAATATCCTCACCAACATTTGTTATAGCTTGTCTTATTTACAATAGCTATCCTAATACGTATGAAGTGACAACCCATCATTATTGTCTGCTCTTAATAGTAATCAGTAAATAATTAGTTAAACTGCTTTAATTTACTCTTATTTGCTGCATCTTTGGCTCATTGTGCTTTGGGTTTTCATGAACTTGAAACTTCAGAGTAGTTAAGTCCCGGCTAGGGTTACAGCAGGAAGTTTCAACATAATCTATACAACATTAACTAAGATAATATTTTAAAAGATGTTTTCAGATCCTTTAGATTGGAATTTCGATTTAAAATAAAATCTGCTTTTGAGACCATGATGCATTTTTAACAAAACGGAAGTAATTTGCCAGTGAGTTTTCTTAGGTTTACACTTTGAGAACATTACTTTAAAATAAAGTTTGATTTCAAGTTAGGGCTGACTACAGAAAGAAAGACGTATCCGTAGATGTATATAGATGAAGCAGAAAACGGGAATTTACAAACTGAGTGTGAGGAATGTTGAGGAAACATCTTCCTCCATCACCAATTTTTGCCTAAGTACCCTTGACATCTGCTTGCTTAGTGCATCTTGAGTTCCAGAAACAAATGGTGGCAAACAATGCTTGATTTCTGGGAAGTTATTAACAATAACAAATCAGATGACGTTTGTTTCTGAATAATACTTCCTTCTAGCAATTTATAGGAAATATAGTCTTACAAGGATCAGAGCTCTTGAACTCTGTGTAAGAAATAAAATATCATCATAGATAGTTTAGGGTTCATTTTGGTTAAAATAGGAAGTTACTCAAGGGCTTTAGCTGCTTTTTCCTTCTTGACTATACAACTTTTTATGTAATCTTTCCGTAACCTTCTAAACCATTCCTTAAGGTTTATTATTTTCTTAACTGGGAAATTTAGGCATATTCAGCATTTATCATATTTAATCGTTACAATTTTAATTTCAGGAAAGCCATGGTACTCAAATGAAAACTAAATCCACTTGAAAAATATATATTCCAGTTTATAGTGTATGTAGGGGAAAAGCACAAAAGCAAATACCATTGCTTAAAATCCCACTAGATGTGTTGTTTAAATAACTGTTTTTTTGTGTGTTAAATAGCATATTAAGACTCAGAGACTAGAAAAGACAATTCTCATTACATGAAAACCGATGAATGCAGATAATTTCTGCGAGTTGATAGCTTCATTCTTAAATAATTTAAATTATGCTCTTGCTTATAGAGGTTTCTCTACTGGAGGAAATCAGACATTTAAACTGGAAAGTCAGGGTTTAGAGATTTTATTGTCTATGAAATTAAAACAACTTTGAAAAAAAAGTTGTTAATAGCTGAATTTCACTGTTTTAATTTTCCTGTATTATTCTATTATATATATTATTCATATATATATATATCCAATATTTTTTAATGTTCATTATTGTAGATAATTTATGTTGTATGAGCATTACTTATTTAACCTTCATGGCAGCCCAGAACTTACATAAAGACGTAGTTTCACTCATAGCCAGAGTATGAATAAAAATTATAAAATAAATTGAAATAAAATAGTTAAATGCCAATAAGGTTTCAAAATTTTAAAAGTTTGTATTTTCATGCTATTTGCGTAACATAAGGGGTTATCACTTAGTTCAAAGTAATGAATGTCTTCAATTTTTCTCTTTAATTTTCTTCTGATGGAACTCTAGTGCACAAAGTCAAGGGAAGATTACTTCTTAAATCATGACATATTATGAACACTGGTCTGAACAAAACCATGCTCTTATTAAATTTACTTATGGCTTGTTATCTCTATTCTCTTTTCCAATTTCTCTTCAATTTCATTAGGCCATGATTCTAATATATTTAACATCTCTTTTTTAGTTTTTATGGATTCTTGTAAATAGTATCCTGTGTCCTGTTCATATGGGTTTATTCTAGTGAAAGATATCATAGCACAACTCTCCGTTTTCATCCTTTCATTCTTACTTAGTATGTTAAAAATTATTTGCCTATGTTGCTATGGAAAAATGTAATCCATTGCTCTTCTAATTATTCATACTACTCCATAATACATATACACTCTTCCTTCGGTGAACATTGAGATTTTTTTTCTAATACCTCAATACTACAATAACAATAATTCTGCACTGAATATTGCTGAGTGTATGCCCATAGGGAAAATATACTCGGCAATATTTTATGAATAGGTAGCAGGAATAAGATCTAGTATTCATTACTATAATAGGATAACTATAGTTAACAAAAATTTATTGCATATTTCAGAATCATGGAAAGGTCAAATTAGAATGTTCCTAACATAAAGAAATGATCTGTGTTTGAGGTGATACATATTCCAGTAGTCCTCATTTGATTATATTGTATGCTGTATCAAAATATCACACATATCCCATATATATTTATAACTATTACATACCCAAGATAAATAAGAGCTTATTTTTTTAAAAAGTAACACAGGGCTCTGCATGGGACAAACCCTGTACTTCCACCTGCAGTCCATGTCAATTCCATTATTACTACTTCTGTCCAAGGAATAACACCCTCTAGGTTTTTAATTTTCACCAGTCTAAAAAATACAAGTGACTTATCATTTTTTGTTTGTATTTGCATTTTTATGATCATTAAAATTGTTAGCACTCATTACTATTCTTAAAACATTTTGAATTTCTTTAGTAAATAGATTAATTATAATCTGTCACCAAGTATTAGATCGTATTTGCTGTTTTATACATATGTGTCTGTATTTCTCCTTTATCTTTTTCATATCTTACATTTGTTTCATATTGCTAATATCATCTTTTTTCTCTTTAAATACACTTACCATGATTACTTTAAATTACTTGTTTTCTGCTTCATTAATTCTCTCCAGGTGATCTTTGCGATCCAGTTCGTTTGTCTTTGAGGTGCTTAAGTTTTCAGTGATTTGTATCTTAGTACATGAGCTTATCTTTTCCGAGAGAAAACAACTTTTTTTTTTATAATGTGTACTCGGAAGAGCTAATGATTCAACTTTGCTCACTTTGTGTAAAAATGTTTAATTGAAAGGGGGATAGAGGCAGCAAACCACCTTGCCATGTATGTATCTATGCAACAATTCTGCATAATACACACATGGACCCCAGAACCAAAAGTACAAAAAAAAAAAAAAAACAGAAGCAGGGCCTACCAGAGGACACCTCCTGGGTAGAATTATGTAAGTCAATAAAAAATGTTTAATTTAAATATGTGTTATTAGGAAAACTAAATTTTAATACATTCTGAGTATTTGTATTTTGCTTGGTAATTCTAATTTTCGGAACTAGTAGATGCCTTCTTAATATTATTTACCAAAGAAGAATTGAATATCTGTCCTAGGCCTTATGCTAAAAATTTAACTTACACTATTAACTAGAACTGTATTTTACAGTAAGAAAAAATAACTAACTGATAAAGATAAGAAAGGTAATGTGTATGGAGACTTTCAAACCCCAATCTGTGTTTTTATTGGTGATAGAAATGTGCTCCTTTGCTGTCTTGATTTCACAAGTTTCCTTTGCAAGTCTGAGTGGCTATGTGATTCTGGTTTGGTTAAGGTGACATCAAGTGACATATAATTAGACAATGTTGCCAGGAAAGTTTACATAATGCGTAAACTCATCTGACATCCCGTTTGGACTGATTTCTTTATGGAATATCCAAAATGGTTCTCATTAATAGGATTGCAAACGCTATTTTATAAGCCTGTGGGTGAAAGCTGTAAATGGGTGACAGATGATTAAACAAATAGTGTCCTTTTTGACATGGTTGCAATTATGCATGCCCCAAAAGGCCTACCTCCAGAAATTTTGTGTTAAATAACTTCCTTTTTTTATTTATTATCTTATTTATTATTTCCCCATTTCAAAGTCCATAACCTTTATCACATGCACAAGACCCTTTTGCCATGTAAGTTAATATATTCACATTGTGGGGATTACTATATAGACATATTTGGGGGACCTTTATTTTGTCCACAAAAATAAACTATATATATATATATATATATATATATATATGTAATCTGTTTTCTCCTTAAATATGCTTACCATGCTTACTTTAAATTACTTGTTTACTGCTTCATTAATTCTCTCGAGGTGATCTTTGTTGTCTAGTTTCTGTTTTTCTTTGAAATATATAAATTTCTTATAGCAGATATTCAGTTCTTCAGACATAGTGTATTGAAAAAACTTTTCTTTTCTTATGAAATTATTTTAGTAACTCTGTCAAGAAGAAATTGACCACACATTTACATCTATTTTGGGGATATTCATTATTTAACTAACACTACACTGTATGGAGTACTATATTTTTAGAGTAAGTAGTGAAATTAGGAAGAATAAAGCTTCTGAATTTGTTTTTTTGGAAAAGTAACTTAACTATTGTAATTTGTTTGAATTTGCATAAACATTTTCAAATCATTTACTTACGCCTTTTACTATGTATCTCAGTGCTACTACATCATTTCTAGTATAGACATTCTGAAAATGTTTTAAATTTATTCTTTATTAATGAATGACTTTTGTTAATATTGTTGATATTTAAAAATTATGTTTTCCAATAGTGTACTACTAGTATATAAAAATAGAATTAATATATTTATATTAGCTTTGTAATCCTTGACTTGATAAATCAGATGTTGGTTCTAGTACTAGTTTTGTACATTTCTAAAGATATTCTACGCCAAAAACTTTATCATCTACAAAAAGTAACCAGATATTCTTTTTTGATGTTAATCTTATTCTCTCATTGTATTTTAACAACTAAAACCTATACTACAACTAAACCTATTTAACAACTAAAACCTATACTACAGTGTTGGATATAAATAGTAAGTGTAAATATTCTTGCCTTATTCCCATGAAAAATAAGAAAAATTTTAAATATTTCACTATAAAATAAGTTGATAATTTAAGTTCTTGTAGTGACTCTATCAGGTTGAAATTGTTCCTTTCTGTTCCAATTTTGCTAAGAGTTTTTCTCATTAATGTGTGTTGAGTTTTGCCAATTTGTTTGTTTGCATGTGATGAGGTGATTGAATGGATTTTGTCTTTTATTCTGTGTGTTAGCTAAGGTACTCTGATAAGCAGATGCTGAGGCAGAATTAAGCATGCAAAGACTTGGTTAGGAGACTTACAGTGAGATAAAATTGTGAAGTGGTTAAATCCGAGGGTCCAAGGAGCCATGGGGCAAAGAAAGCCTGATACTGTGCAGAAAATATGGATGCAATGTAGAACAGGAATATTCTAGAATGTAGGGTAGTCTAGAGAAAATTGAGTTAGGCCATTAGGGAGTTTGCAAATCAAAGCATCCCATCAGAAGAATCCCATGTTTCCTAGGAACAAGGCGACTTGGTATACCTGCCATGCCAAGTCATTGACTGGGAGAAAATTATCAGTGGATCTCAGAGTATAGCAGCTAGTGCTCATGATAAACTCCACTGCCTATAGTTGGAGGAATTCAAGGCACAATTTACAGCTGCTAAAGTTCAACACTGACTCTACAGGTGTGCAGATTTTTTTTTAAAACGGTTGCTATTTTTAATTAGTGGTTTGACAGCCAGGCTTGGGAGGGAGCATCTGTGTCCTTTGCTCCTTGGGAAAGGGGTGCTCTGAGACAATACAGTCCCAGCTTTCATCTTTTATTTTTTTATTTTCTTTATTTTATTTTATTTTATTTTATTTTATTTTATTTTATTTTTAGACTGAGTCTTGCTCTGTTGCCAGGCTGGAGTGCAGTGGTGTGATCCCAGCTCACTGCAACCTCTGCATCCTGAAGGTTGTTCAAGTGATTCTCCTGCCTTAGCCTCCTAAGTAGCTAGGACTACAGGCATGTGACACCATGTCCAACTAATTTTTGTATTTTTACTAGAGATGGGGTTTCACCATGTTGGCCAGGATTTGGTTTTAGAACAATTGCAGATTTACAGAAAAATTAAGACAATATAGAGTTTTCATATATCCCATACGCAGATTCCTCTATTTTTAACATCTTACATTAATACCATATATTTAACACAAGGAATGGACCAGTATTGATACATTAGTATTAACTAACGTCTACATAGCCATGTGCCATGTTCTGATGCTTTGGTCACCACACATACAGTAGTGGTCCCATAAGATTATAATGGAAGTGAAAAAATTCCCATCACCTAGAGACATCACTGCCATTTTAATGTTTTAATGCAATGCATTAATCATGTATTTATGATGATGCTATTGTAAACAAACCTACTTCACAGCCAGCCGTATAAAAGTATAGCACATACAATTACATACACGTCGTAATACTTGACAGTGATAATAAATGACTATGCTACTGGTCTATGTATGTGTTTTTCTATACTTTTTATTGATATTTTATAGTGTATTCCTTCTACTTGTAAAAAAATATAAACAAGGTGACTGTCAAATGGTCTCAGGCAGCTTCTTCAGGAGATATTCCAGAAGGCGTTGTTATCATAAAATATGACAGCTCCATGCATAAGATTGCTCCTGAAGACCTTTCAGTGGGGCCAGATGTGTAGGTGGAAGACAGTGATATTGATGATACTGCCCTTGTGTAGGCCTAGTCTATTGTGCATGTTTGTATCTTCATTTATAACAAAACAGTAAAAAGTAGAAAAAAGCTTATATAATAAGAATGTTTTTGTACAGCTATACAATGTGCTGTATTTTAAGCTATCATTACATGAATCAAAAAGTTTTTAAAAATCAAAAGTTTATCAAGTAACAAAGTTATACTAAGCTACAGTTACATTTTATTTAAGAAAGAATAAATTTTCAGTAGCCTAAGAGCATTGCGTTTATAAAGTCTATGGTAGTATACAGTAAGGTCCTAGGCCTTCACCTTCACTCACCACATACTGACTCACCAAGAGCAATTTCTATTAATGCAAGCTCTATTCAGGATACATTTCTTAAAAAGTTAACCATATACCCAGCCAATGCTTGTCCTAGGCATTATTTTCCCATAAGAAATGAAAATATATTCACACACATACTTATACCCATATGTGAACAGGAACTTTATTCATAATAGACGATACCGAAAACCACATAAAGTCCATCAATAATTAAATAAAGTGTGATGTCCCATACAGATAAATACTTCCTAAAATGAAAACAGATATGATACATATAATGTGGAAGAATCTCAAAACTGTTAGGTTTCAAGACAAAGAAACGCAAAATGTATGCTGGAAGATTTCATTAACATACAATAATTAATCTATAGTGACAGAAAAGATCAGTGTTTCTGCTGCCTGAGCAGGGTGGGGAAGGGAGTTATGGACTATAAAGGATCATAAAGAATCTGTTGAGGAAAATAGAAATATCTACATCTTGATGGCATATAGCTGTAAGAACACTTCAAATTGCAAATTTTAAATATTTACAGTTTATGGTTTCCTCAAAAAATTTGATATGGATAAACTAAGAATGGACTGAAGTCCAAAAAGAATGTTTGATAGTGAAAAAGCATGAATTTCAGAGTCCACTGAGCCTGAGTACAAATCCTACACCAGTACTTATTAGCTTTGCAACTTTAAAGGTATTATTTAATTCTTGGTTTTCGGTTTAATCCTCTGTAATAACATGGAAAAATAATGTGACAGTATTGTTTTTGGTTTCTTTTTCTATAATTTGTTTTAAATTTTAAATAACATTTTAAAATTCATAACAAAGACTCAGGTACATCATAGGTACATACAACAGTTTTGTAAAGCTTGCCTTTTTAACTAGGTGATTTGCACAAATTGTAAATAATTTTACACATCAATTAGCTTAATAATTTATAATTTTACATAATTTAAATCAGTTAGAATTTAAGAGAGCAAACGTACTCTCATTATAAACCCCGCTAACATTTTATCTGTGTTTAAATCAACTTGCAAAATCACTTATCTCATTTTCTAGTCCTCTCACTCCAAATTTTCTTACATTCAACTGCCACGACCTTATTTATTTGTAATAGAATAAAATGTACTTAGTTACGCTGACCACTCTCATGATCAGTGTCAGCCTGTATTATTTGTGTTATATATTAGGGTCTGCTAGGAATCAGAATTGCAAGATTATTTAAATGTAAGGAAAGGTTGGGAATTGTTAATAAACTATTAAGCAACATTTGCATTTCAATCTAGCTGCTTCATTCAGTAAACATATTGCAGCTCTAGGGAATATAATTGTCCTATGAACTCAATTTATTCTATCCTATGTAAATTATTAGAAGACTCCAGGAGATGTATACTTTTACTCTAGGATTTAGATCTTACAGAGACATCAATTAAATAATCTTTAAGATCCAATTTAAATAACTTCTCTTGAAACTTTCCCTGGTTTTCTCTACAAAAAGTTTAAATAGTACTATAATTTAACTAATAAGATATAAAAATATATAATCAGTTTTCTTTATTGAGGAAATAGCTGTAGAGATGTAACGTTACTTATCCAAAGAGAACAGCCATATCATGTCAAAGTGAAGAAAAAGACCTAAGTACACATTCATTTTGCCCAGTACAATATCCGGGTACTACACTACATGGGCATTTTAACATCTTAAATAATATAGTAATTCTCTTTCTATTTATTTTGCTATGTGGCATGCATTCCCATGTAGCATTCTATTACGTACAATGTACTTAGAATGTATTTCTATTACTTAGAGTTGGGTGCTGTAAATAAGAAACACTACAAATAGTAGTGATTTAAATTAAACAGGTATTTTGCTCATTTTACAAATCAGAGATGAGGCTATCTGGGGCTTGTTGACTGATAGTCTCATCCTCTTTCATGTGTTATTTTCATTCTGGGGTACAAAATAACTGTTCAGCCACTGCCACATACCAGAGGTCGAAAGGATAAACACTAAAGTAGAAGGCAAGTAGTTTCCTTTGGGTTAACAATGCAGAAGTTATGCACATCACTTTGTGGCACAGGTACAGCTAGATCCATTAGAAGGGGCAAATGGAATCTCAGCTGGGTTGTTTATCTTGATAACATCAGGAGTTACATTACGACAAGAAAAAAGTAAAGAATGCAAAGTAGCAAACAATTAGCAATGTCTGTCACAGAATGCTTTATATCAGGGACTTTCAGTTTTTGACAAATCTCTGAAATAATTTTAGACAACAGGTCAGGTGGGGTGACTTATGCCTGTAATCCCAGCACTTTGAGAGGCCAAGGCAGGTGGATCACCAGAGGTCAGGAGTTCAATATCATCCTGGCCAACATGCTGAAAACCCATCACCACTAAAAAAATGCAAAACTTATCTGGGCATAGTGGCAGATGCTTGCAGTCCAGGCTACTCTGGAGGCTGAAGCGGGAGAATTGCTTGAACTGGGGTGGTGAAGGTTGCAGTGAGAGGAGAGCATGCCACTCCACTCCAGCCTGGGTGACAGAGCGAGAATCCAACCCTCTCACAAAAGAAAAAAAAAAGAATTTTAGACAACAAAAAGGTACCTCTGTCACATTTGTAAGTTAACATATAAAATTATGTCGTAATTTTGTAGTTGTAAAGTTATAAATTCCAGCATTACAAATATTGATATATTAGTGTATTATCCATTTAAAATAATTGAAAAACTATCCATTGACAAGTATTTTATATTTTCTTTATTCTTAAATTTTTTTCTATTTTCTTAAATTTTGTTCCATGGAATAGTATTCTAATACAACTATATCTTCAAGCATTTTACTAATTACCCTTTAGAATTTATTGTAATAAAACTACATATAAAATGATTTTTTCCTGTGTTTGTATGATTCAATGTTCCTAGAGCTATCCTAATGGTTATTATCAGTACATAAATGATAAAATTATTATACATTGTTATAATTATTAGTTACAAAAAGGTCTTGGTGAAACAGATGGAGTTATTTTCCTTTTGAAAATTATCTGCTGGGCACAGTGGCATATGCCTATATTTCCAACTGTTTGGGAGGCTGAGATGAAAGGATTGCCTGAGCCCACCAGTTTAGAGTCCAGTGTCAGCAAAATAGCAAGATCTCCTCTGCTAAAAAAAAATGTGGCTTAATATCATATAATTTATGATCAATATAATTTCTACTTTTGTGGTATATATATAAATCATTATTAATAATTGTGACAAAAATACAGATGAGAATGGGATTTTTTAAAGACCAATGTCAGTACATTTCTTGAACATCTGCTAAGTTGTGTATTAAAAAATTACATTGCGACATCTTACCCAGAAAATTATTTTGAACAATTCATCAAGTGAAAAATTTATCATGTGCTTTTTAAATTAGTTGAAATCAAAGAATCTAGTAACCACATGTTACATAAAAGTATTTATTACAAATCAGAAGTGTCATTCACTTTTTGGAAACTAAACCTAAATTTTGAATAATTTCTTATGTTTTATTTCCCTGGATGACCTTTATGAAAATGTTAACTTTTCTTTTTAAAGTGGATAAGAGAGATAGCTTAAGGGAAGAAGAGAATGGAGACTGGTTTGTTCTCATGAAGATTAAGTTTATGGAAGCATATTTATGGGAATTGATGGTCTGGTAATAATTATTTTAAAAGCCATCAATTCTTGTGTTCATTTAGAATGTTTTCATGTATTTCCAAGTTTTATACACCCTAACTTGAAGATAATTGCTTAACAATGTATTATGTGCTTATTAGTTTATTATTCTAAATGGTCTATTTCAATATCTTTGCGCATGCACACACACACACACACACACACACACACACACACACACACCCTTCTATTAACAAATGTTTTACAATTTACCATCTTATATACCTGATACTGAATGTACAACCAGAATTTCCAACTAGCAAGTGAAACTTTGTATCAAGGAAAATAGTTCTTTACTGTAGCCTAAAAAACTGAAGAGAGACTGCTGAGTAAAAATAAAAGACAAAAAACAACATTTTCAGGATCCATGGTTTTTCTCTGGATGACACATCGATTTCCCTGATTTATCTTTTCTCTTGTGGGTCAATGTTAAAATGAGAATAAATAAACCTACATTTGACTTGTTGCCTGCAGTTCTAGCCAGACAGACTCAATAATCTCTATTATCAGAGTCATTTTATCTTGTTTTGACTGAAAAAATAAAAAGTAATCAGGGGTCATTTTGAGTGGCATATTTCAAACTCTCAAAGAACTATAAAATTTACACAATCCAGGAGACTGTTGGAATTCTCAGGGTCAAGATCTATAAATACGTCATCTCACTATCAAATAATCAGCCTCCGAACTTCCCTAGGGTCACACAGTCACACTTCAAGGCCAGATATTAAACCCTTGATAAATGTTCATGAAAGACAAGAAAAGGGGGCTACTTAGGAGATGCTGGTAATTTATCAAGTCCACTTGTTCCTTATCTTTGCTTTACCTATTGGTTATCTTGAAACATGTGTTATTTTAATGAGAAGTAATGCATCTCTTGTTTAACTAACAAATACAGCTGCCACAGGGAATAAAAGATGAGGGAGTAGGAGAGAAACCTAATCCCATAACAGAAAGTTCTCTACAGACTACAAAGAGATTTAAAACTTTAATTTCTTCAAAAAAAATTATAAAATGCTAGAGGAAAGTATGTGTGTACTCATCTGTTGTCTCTTTTCGTTTGTTTGTAAGTTTTAACATTTTCAACAAATACATATTGATCCAGGCCTTACTAGGTGATAAGAATACATTGGCAAACCTAAGAGACAAAACTCCGGCCTCATGGCACTTACACTCTAGTAGGAACATTTCAATATGAGGTTATGGAGACAGCAGAGTACTGTATAATTGAATCCATGGATTAATGAATATTTATTTGAAAAAAGCCAAACTTTTGGTATGCAATTTAAAAAAAAAAAGAAAGGAATAAAAAGAAAGAAAAGAAGAAAGAAAAAGAGAGAGAAAGAAAGAAAAAAAAGAATAAAAGCGAGAAAGAGGAATAGAAAGAGGGAGAGAGAACAGGAATCTTGCTCTATTGGCCAGGCTAGAATGCAGTCTAAAAATGGGTATTAAACACATCTTTTATGCCAATAAATGTGCTTAACAATGGAGACAGGAAAGAATAAGGGAGGAAAATGACAAACAAGCAGCCAACCAATATTTCATTTAAACCTGTGAAATGCTATGCAATTACTGAGAAGTGATTTACTTCCAATTTTGTGGTTACTTTTAGAATAGGTGTGATGTGCTACTGAGAAAAATGTATGTTTTGTGGATTTGGAGTGGAGAGTTCTATAAATTTTTATTAAGTTTACTTATTTCAGGTCTGAGTTCAAGTCCTGGATATCCTTGTTAATTTTCTGTCTCGTTGATCTGTCTAATATTGACAACGTAGTGCTAAAGTCTCCCACTATTATTTAAGAACTTGCCTTATGTATCTGGGTGCTCCTGTATTGGGTACATATATATTTAGGATCCTTAGCTCTTCTTGTTGCATTGGTCCTTTTACCATTATGTAATGTCCTTCTTTGTCTCTTTGGGTCTTCATTACTTTAAAGTCTATTTTATCAGAGGCGAGAATTGCAATTCCTGCTTTATTTATTTATTTATTTATTTAATTAATTTTGCTCTTCATCTGGTTGGTAAACCTTCCTCTATCCCTTTGTTTTGAATCTTTGTGTATCCTTGCGTGTGAGATGCGTCTGAATGCAGCATACTGATGGGTTTTGGCTTTTTATCCAAATTTGCCTGTCTGTGTCTTTTGATTGGGATATTTAGTCCATTTAAATTTGGGACTGATATTGATATATATGAGTTTAATACTGTAATTTAATGCTCGCTGGCTGTTTTGCCCATTAGTTGATGTAAATCCTTCGTTATGGTGATGCTCTTTACCTTTTGGTATGTTTTTCGAATGGCTGATACTAGTTGTTTCTTTCTATGTGTAATGCTTCTTTCATAAACTCTTGTAAAACAGTCCTGGTTAGATTGTCTGGATATGAAATTCTGGGTTGAAAGTTCTTTTCTTTCTTTTTTTTTAATTTTTATTGCATTTTAGGTTTTGGGGTATATGTGCAGAACATGCAAGATAGTTGCATAGGTACACACGTGGCAGTGTGTTTTGCTGCCTTCTGCCCCTTCACCCATATTTGGCATTTCTCCCCATGCCATCCCTCTCCCGCTCCCCCACCCCACTGTCCCTCCCCTATTTCCCCCAATAGGCCTCAGTGTGTGGTACTCCCTTCCCTGTGTCCATGTGTTCTCATTGTT
>JAPYYA010000042.1:0-46883 GCA_028533165.1 Leontopithecus rosalia | reverse complement strand
AACTGGCGTGAGATGGTATCTCAATGTGGTTTTGATTTGCATCTCTCTAATGACCAGTGATGATGAGCATTTTTTCATATGTTTGTTGGCATCTTGTACGTCTTCTTTTGTAAAGTGTCTGTTCATTTCCTTTGCCCATTTTTGGATGGGCTTGTTTGCTTTTTTCTTGTAAATCTGTTTGAGTTCTTTGTAAATTCTGGATATTAGCCCTTTGTCAGATGAGTAAACTGCAAAAATGTTTTCCCATTCTGTTGGTTGCCAATTCACTCTAGTGACTATTTCTTTTGCTGTGCAGAAGCTGTGGAGTCTTATTAGGTCCCATTTGTCTATTTTGGCTTTTGTTGCCAATGCTTTTGGTGTTTTGGTCATGAAGTCCTTGCCTACTCCTATGTCCTGAATGGTTTTGCCTAGATTTTCTTCTAGGGTTTTTATGGTGCCTGGTCTTATGTTTAAGTCTTTAATTTTCTTTAAGAATGTTGAATAATGGCCCCCACTCTCTTCTGGCTTGTAGGGTTTCTTCTGAGAGATCTGCTGTGAGTCTGATGGGCTTCCCTTTGTGGGTAACCTGATCTTTTCTCTGGCTGCCCTTAGTATTTTCTCCTTTATTTCAATCCTGGTGAATCTAACAATTATGTGCCTTGGGGTCGCTGTTCTTGAAGAATATCTTTGTGGTGTTCTCTGTATTACCTGGAGTTAAGTATTGTCCTGCCTTGCTAGGTTGGGAAAGTTTTCCTGGATAATATCCTGAAGAATATTTTCCAGCTTGGATTCATTCTCTTCGTTACATTCAGGTACACCTATCAAACATAGATTAAGTCTTTTCACATAGTCCCATATATCTTGGAGACTTTGCTCATTCCTTTTTAGCCTTTTTTCTCTAACCTTGTCTTC
This sequence comes from Leontopithecus rosalia, assembly GCA_028533165.1. Lineage (NCBI taxonomy): Eukaryota > Metazoa > Chordata > Mammalia > Primates > Cebidae > Leontopithecus > Leontopithecus rosalia. Next base: position 45,992 of record JAPYYA010000042.1, on the reverse strand, counting down.
TCATTTTATTTCATTAAGTTGGTTTCGAGCTCTGATATCCCTTCTTCTGCTTGATCAATTTGACTGTTAAAGCTTGTACATACTTCATGAAGTTCTCGTATTGTGTTTTTCTGCTCCATTAATTCACTTATATTCCTCTCTAAATTGTCTATTCTCGTTAGCATTTTGTCAAACCTCTTTTCAAGGTTCTTAGTTTCTTTGCATTGGGTAAGAACATGTTCTTTAAACTCACAGAATTTTCTTATTATCCACCTTCTGAAGCCTGATTCTGTCAATTCATCACACTCATTCTCCATCAGGCTTTATTTCATTGCTGATGAGGAATTGCGATCCCCTGTAGGAGAAGAGACATTCTGATTTTGGGTATTTTCAGCCTTTTTGCACTGGTTTCTTTCCATCTTTGTGGATTTACACACCTGTTGTCTTTGTAATTGCTGACTTTCAGATTGGGTCTCTGAGTGGATGCCCAGCTTGTTGGTGATGAAGTTTTTTCTGTTTCTTAGTTTTCCTTCGGCGGATGCCCCTCCCCCACAGAGCTGGACTTTTCTGTGTTCAGCTGTGTTTGCAGTGAAACTCCCAATCTTCAGTGCTTCCAATTGCTATTTTTTTGTGGGGGAATATCCCCTGCAGCAACCCACTGTGCCAGCTGAAACAGCAGCATTGAGATTCATGGCACATTTCTGCCCAGGAATCTCCTGGTCTGGCTCCCTGCTTCAGTCCTCTCTTCAATCACCTGAATGGGTGGCTCTGCCTTCCCAGAGCTCAAAATGCCAACTAAAAGGGCACCCAGTCCTGTATACTCTGCACTAAGAACAGCTGTGCTGGGGTACTGGCGAAACAGCTGTGCCAGCCAAAAGAGTCACGCTGGCAACCCATGAGGCTCCTCCGCTGGAAATCTCCTGGTCCATGGGCAACAAAAATTCATCTGGAAGTGTGGCGTCCACTCACTCTCTGTGCTTTTACTGGGAGCTACAATCCTGAGCTGCTGCTAATTGACCATCTTGGATCTCTCTTTGTATGCGATTTTTTAATGGGAAAGAAAGTACTGTTTTTCAAGGACAAAACAGAAAAATGACAAATACAGTGTTTTCCACATACTTCTGATTTTAAATATTTTATCTACTTCTATAAACATATTTAAGATCCTGTAATTTATTTGAAAAATACTGCTTATATACTCATATAAAATTTGAAGATTATTTTAATCTCAGTTTTATATCAAAATTTTTTACTTTCCACTTTTAATTTTGCAGTGAAAATCTTTTCTGAGCTTCATTTTTCACATTATGCCAAATTTAAATACTAATCCAACACTATATGTCATACATAGGTGCTGAATATCAGTATCTGTAGAAGCTTTGTGATGAATGCAGAGTGCCATATAACAGTATTACAGTATTATTATAGTTATCATGTTTTTATAGTTAAATATTTCTTCCTACTTCAAATACCCTTAAAGTAAATAAACAAAAATAAAAGGGGATAAGTAAAATTTAAAAATTAAATTAGGCTATTTATATTTAAACTATTTCTTTTTTAAAATTGTACTTTATGCTCTAGGGTACATGTACAGATTTTGCAGGATTGTTGCATAGGTACACACATGCCATGGTGGTTTGCTGTCTCCATCCCCGTCACCTACATCAAGCATTTCTCCCAGTGTTCCCTCCCCAACTTCCCTGACCCCTTCTGTCCCTCCCCTAGACCCCCAACCCTCAAGATACCACAGTTCATGATGTTCCCCTCCCTGTGCCCATGTGTTGCCATTGTTCAACACCCGCCTATGAGTGAGAACGTGTGGTGTTTGGTTTTCAGCTCTTGTGTCAGTTTGCTGAGAATGATAGTTTCCAGACTCATCCATGTCCCTAAAAATGATACAAACTCATTGTTTTTTATGCCTGCATAGTATCCATGGTGTAGATGTGCTACATTTTCTTCGTCTATCTTTGATGTGCATTTTGGTTGGTTCCAGGTCTGTGCTATTGTAAATAGTGCCACAATGAACATAAGTGTGCATGTGTCTTTATAATAGAAAGATATATAATCCTTTGGGTATATAACCAGTAATTGGATTGCTGGGTCAAATGGAATTTCTACTTCTAGATCCGTGAGGAAGCGCCACACTGTCTTCCACAATGGTTGAACTAATTTACACTCTCACCAACAGTGTAAAAGCATTCCTAATTCTCCACATCCTCTCTAGCATCTGTTGTCTCCAGATTTTTTGATGATCACCATTCTAACTGATGTGAGATGGTATCTCAATGTGGTTTTGATTTTTATTTCTCCAGTGACCAGTGATGATGAGCATTTTTTCAAATGCTTCTTGGCCTCATATTTGTCTTCTTTTGAAAAGTGTCTGTTCATATCCTTTGCCCACTTTTGAATGGGTTTGTTTATTTTTCTTGTAAATTGGTTTTAGTTCTTTGTAGATTATTGATATTAGCCCTTTGTCAAATGGGTAGAATGCAAAATTTTTTTTCCCATTCCATGGATTGCTGTTTCACTCTGATTGTTTATTTTGCTGTGCAGAAGCTCTTAAGTTTAACTAGATCCCATTTGTCTATTTTGGCTTTTGTTGTCCTTGCTTTTCATGTTTTAGACATGAAGTCCTTGCCTATGCCTATGTCCTGAATGGTTTTGACTAGGTTTCTTCGAGGGCTTTCATGATGTTAGGTCTTATGTTTAAATCTTTAATCCATCTGGAGTTAATTTTAGTGAAAGGGGTAAAGAAGAGATACAGTTTCTGCTTTCTGCAATGGCTAGCCAGTTTTCCCAACACCATTTATTAAACAGCAAATCCTTTCCCCATTGCTTGTTTTTGTCAGGTTTGTCAACAATCAGATGGTTATAGATGTGTGGTGTTGCCTCTGATGCCTCAGTTCTGTTCATTGGTCTATATTTTTGTTTTGGTATCAGTACCATGCCATTTTGATTACTGTAGTCTTGTACTATGGTTTGAAGTCAGGTAGTGTGATGCCTCCAGCTTTGTTCTTTTTGCTTAGGATTGTCTTGGCTATGTGGGCTCTCTTTTGGTTCCATATAAAGTTTAAAGTGGTTTTTTCCAGTTCTGTGAAGGTCGATGTTAGTTTGATGGGGATAGCATTGAATCAATAAATTATTTTAGGCAGTGTGGTCATTTTCATGATATTGTTTCTTCTTAACCATGAGCATAAAATGTTTTTCCTTCTGTTTGTGTCCTCTCTTATTTCATTGAGTAGTGGTTTGTAGTTCTACTTGAAGAGGTCCTTTCCATCCTTTGTTAGTTGTATTTCAAGGTATTTTATTCCCTTTGTATCAATTGTGAATGGGAGATCACTCTTGATTTGGTTCTGTTTGTCTGTTATTGGTGTATAGGAATATTGATGATTTCCGCACATTGATTTTGCATCCTGAGACTTTGCTGAAGTTGCTTATCAGTTGAAGGCAATTTTGGGCTGAGACAATGGGGTCCTGTAAATATACAATCATGCCATCTGCAAATAGAGGCATTTTGACTTCCTCTTTTCCTAATTGAATACCTTTTATTTCTTTTACATGCCTGGTTGCTCTGGCTAGAACATACAATACTATATTGAATAAGAGTGGTGAGAGAGGGCATCCTTGTCTAGTGCCAGATTTCAAAGGGAATGCTTCCAGATTTTGCTCATCCAGTATGATATTGGCTGTGGGTTTGTTGTAAATAGCTTTTATTATTTTGAGATACATTCCATCAATACCTACTTTATTGAGAGTTTTTAGTATAAAGTGCTGTTGAATTTTGTTGAAGCTTTTCTCTGCATCTATTGAGATTATCATGTGGTTTTTTTGTCTTTGTTGCTGTTTATGTGGTGGATTACATTTATAGACTTGTGTATATTGAACCAGTCTTGCATCCCTGGGATGAAGCCTACTTGATCGTGATGGATAAGCTTTTTGATGTGCTGTTTCATTTGGTTTGTCAATATTTTTAGTGAAAATTTTTGCATCTATGTTCATCTTAGATATTGGCCTGAAGTTTTGCTTTTTGTTGAGCCTCTGAGAGGTTTTGGTATCAGGATGATATTGGTCTCACAAAATGAATTAGGGAGGATTCCTTCTTTTTTATTGTTTGGAATAGTTTCAGAAGGAATGGTACAAGCTCCTCTTTGTACATCTGGTAGAATTCGGCTGTAAATCCATCGGGACCTGGACACTTTTTGGCTGGTAGGCTATTAATTGATGCCTCATCTTCAGACCTTGTTATTGGTCTATTCAGGGTTTCATCATCTTCCTGGTTTAGTCTTGGGAGAGTGTAAGTGTCCAGGAATTAATCCATTTCTTCCAGATTTACTGTTCTATGTGCATACTTTTTTTTTGGTAGTAATTTCTGATAGTAGTTTGTATTTCTGTGGCATTGATGGTGATATCCCCTTTATTATTTTTATTGCACCTATTTGATTCTTCTCTCTTTTCTATTAGTCTGGCTAGCAGTCTATTTTGTTGATCTTTTCAAAAAACCAGCTCCTGGATTTATTGATTTTTTTGAAGGGTTTTTTGTGTCTCTGTCTCCTTCATTTCTGCTCTGATCTTAGTTATTTCTTGTCTTATGCTAGCTATTGAGATTTTTTTTTGATCTTCCTCCTCTAGCTCTTTCAATTTTGACAATAGGGTGTCAATTTTAGATCCTTCCTTGTTGCTCATGTGGACATTTATTGCTGTAAGGTTCCTTCTAGATACTGCTTTAAATGTGTCCCAGACATTCTCGTACATTGTGTCTTCATTCTCATTGGTTTCAAATAACATCTTTATTTCTGCCTTCATTTTGTTATTTATCCAGTTGTCATTTGGGAGCCGGTTGTTCACTTTCCATGTAGTTGTACAGTTTTAAGTGAGTTTCTTAATCCTGAGTTTTAATTAGATTACACTGTGGTCTGAGACACTGGTTGTTATGATTTTTGTTCTTTTGCCTTTGCTGAGGAGTGATATACTTCCAAATATGTGGTAAATTTTAGAGTAAGTGTGAGGTGGTAATGAGAAGAATATATATTCTGTGGATTTGTGGTGGAGAGTTCCGTAGATGTCTATTAGGTCCGCTTGGTCCATATCTGTGTTTAAGTCCTGGATTTCCTTGTTGATCTAATATTGACAGTGGAGTGTTAAGGTCTCCCACTACTATTGTGCAGGAGTCTAAGTCTGTTTGTAGGTCGTTAAGAACATGCTTTATGTTTCTGGCTACTCCTGTATTGGGTGCATATATATTTAGGATAGTTAGCACTTCTTGTTGCATTGATCCTTTTATCATTATGTAATGCCCTTCTTTGTCTCTTTTGATATTTGTTGCTTTAAGATCCGTTTTATCAGAGACCAGGATTGCAACTCCTGCTTTTGTTTTTGCTTTCCATTTGCTTGGTAAATCTTCTTCCATCCCTTTATTTTTCAGCCTATGTGTGTCTTTGCCCATGGATGGATTTCCTGAGTACAGCACAATGATGGTCTTGACTTTTTATCCAATTTGACAGTCTGTGTTTTGATTGGGGCATTTAGGCCATTTACATTGAATGTTAATATTGTTATGTGTGAATTTTATGCTGCCATTTTGGTACTGGCTGGTTGCTTTACCTGTTAATTGATGCAGTTTCTTCATTGCATCCTTGGTCTTTACCTTTTTTTTTTTTTTTTTTTGCAGTGTTTGGTACTGGTTGTTTTTTTCTATGTTTAGTGCATCCTTCGGGAACTCTTGTAAGGCAGGTCTGGTGGTGATGAAATCTCTCAGTAATTGCTTTTCCATAAAGGATTTTATTTCTCCTTCACTTATGAGGCTTAATTTGACTGTATATGAAATTCTGGGTTGAAAGTTCTTTTCTTGAAGGATGTTGAATATTGGCCCCTGCTCTCTTCTGGCTTGTAGGGTTTCTGTGGAGCCATCTGCTGTGAGTCTGATGAGCTTCCCTTTGTGGGTTACCCAATCTTTCTTGCTGGCTGCTCTTAGCATTTTTTCCATTGTTTTAACACTGGTGAATCTGATGATTATGTGCCGTCTGAAGGAGTATCTTTGAGGTATTCTCATATTTCCTATATTTGAATGTTGGCCTGCCTTGCTAGGTTGGGGAAGTTCTCCTGTCATATCATAAACAGTGTTTTCCAGCTTGTATTTATTCTCCCAATCACATTCAGGTAAACCTATTAGGTCTTTTCTCATAATCCCATATTTCTTGGAGATTTTCTTGATTTCTTTTCACTCTTTTTTCCCTAATCTTGCCTTCTTGTTTTATTTCATTGAGTTGGCTTTCAATCTCTGATATCCTTTCTTCTGTCTGATTGATTCAGCTATCGAAACTTGTGTATGCTTCACAAAGTTCTCGTGCTGTGTTTTTCAGCTCCATCAATCATTTACGTTCTTCTCTAAGCTGGCTATTCTAGTTAGCATTTTGTCTAACCTTTTTTCAACGTTTTTAGTTTGTTTGTATTGGGTTACACGTTCCTTTAGCTCAAAGAAGTTTGTTGTTAGCCCCCTTCTGAGGCCTGCTTCTGTCAATTCATCAAACTCATTCTTCATCCTGTTTTATTCCCTCGCTGGTGGGGAGTTGTGATCCATGGAGAAGGAGAGGAGTTCCAATATTTGATGATTTCATCTGTTTTGCACTGATTTCTCCCCATCTTTGTGGGTTTATCTACCTTTGGTCTTTGAATTTGGTGATTTTGGATGCGGTCTCTGGGTGGATGTCCTTTATGTTGATGTTGAAGCTATTTCTTTTTGTTCTTTTAGTTTTCTTTCTAACATTCAGGCCCCTCTGCTATATCAGGCATTTTTGTTGTTGTTAATACGGGCGTCAGGGAGTTGCTTGAGGAGGCAGTCTGTTTCTTATCTGCCTACAGAGGCACTGCTGGGCTGCTTTGGACTCAGCCAGGCTACTGTGTAGGCTTCCTTTGGCTTTTGTTTACATAGGTGAGATTAGATCTGCCTTTGCAATGGCAGATGCTCTTCCCCCAACCAAGCTAGACTGTTAATGGATTGAGCTCGAACTGATGTGCTAGCTGTGAAACACTCAAGCAAGATGGCTTCAGTTTACTGGTCTTTGTGGAGGTGAAACCTGCCAAGCCATATTATCTGTCTCCTTGCTTTCAGCTCTCCCTCTTTCTGGGAGATGGGTAGATCCATTCCACAGGTGCTCTCTGTGCTACCCAAAACCTCCACCAACTTCTGTGTTGACAACTCACAGTGCCAGGCTGGCTGGAGCTGTCACACAGATCTGTGCTGGTACCTCGTGGCTCTTTTTGGCCTGGTGGCATTCTCCTGGACTGTGGGTTTTAAATGGCATGGGAGAAGTGCAGTACCTGAACCAGAGTGTTGAGGGTGTCAAGTCCCCAATCATCCAGTTGGTTGCACTTCCCGGTGGGGCAGTGTCCCGTCCTGCCTCAGTTCACCCTCCCTAGGCTACTCCCACTGTACCACCAATCCCATTGAAATGAACCTCGTACCTGGGTCGGACATACAGATATCACTTGTCTTCTGTGTCTCATTCACTGGGAGCTGCACTCTGTTTCTGTTTCTATTCAGCCATCTTGGCAGGCATCCCATGTTTGTTTTTTAAACTATTTCTTAACATGTTTGTATGTGAAAGCTCAATGTGTTCTTAATATACAGAAAATAATTAATTTTTAAAATAATAGTTGCTTTAAAATATTTTAAAAATTTTTTCTGCAATATTTTACATGAAACTTTAAGTGCATTATTAAAATAGTCACAATATTTAGTAATTAATTTAGAAAGGACACACTATCTGGTTAACAATCATTTAGATGTTTTTATTATAGAACAAATATTTGAAGCATCTAGATATCATTGGATTCTTCCCTCAAGATGATGCACTTAAAATACTTTTTATTCCTTTATGAGTATTGAAACATCTCTCCTTATCCCTGCGACATTCTCATAGAAAAACTAACACTCTTGTTAAATAACTAAATAAAACTAATGCAAAATAAATTTAGTTTGTACTGACCATGGTAACTGAATAGTCACTCATTCTACCATCTTGGAATGTAAAACCTATTGTTGACCTAATGGAAGGCTTTCACAATGGGAACACTGGCATGACTTTGCTTATTGTTTTTCAAAGTTTGATTTGATATGAGAATCTCATTGTCATGGGAAAAGATTTTTACACATCCAAGATTCAACAGCATCACCAAACAACTAAATATATTATAGGACAACCCCCGCATATTCTACAAAAGATTAGCACATCAAGACTTTATTCTAATCTTGAAATGTGACATATTTTTATTGTAGTTGCTTTTGTCATTTTCAGCCTAATGTACTTTTTTGCTACATTAAAGTTTATGGTAAGGTAAATGTAATGTCATCAAAATCTACCTATGTGTCATATGTTGTTGTTGTTGTTTTAATTGTACTGTAGATTCTGGGGTACATGTGCAGATCATGCAAGATTGTTGCATAGGTACATTCATAGCAAGGTGGTTTGCTGCCACCATCCCCCCATCACCTATACCCGACATTTCTCCCTCTATTATCACTCTCCTTGCTCCCTCCCACTATCCTTCCCATAACCCCCCCAACGGACCCCAGTGTGTGATGCTCCCCTCTCTGTGTCCATGTGTTCTCATTGTTCCACACCCTCCTGTGAGTGAGAACATGTGGTGTTTGATTTTCTGTTCTGTGTCAGTTTGCTGAGAATGACGGTTTCCAGCTCATCCATTTCCCTAAAAATGACACAAACTCATCAATTTGTATGGCTGCATAGTATTCCATGGTGTATATGTGCCACATTTTCTTTGTCCAGTCTATCATTGGTGGGCATTTGAGTTGGTTCCAGGTCTTTGCTATTGTAAACAGTGCCACAATGAAGATATGTGTGCATGTGTCTTTATAATAGAATGATTTATAGTCCTTTGGGTATATACCCAGTAATGGGATTGCTGGATCAAATGGAATTTCTATTTCTACATCCTTGAGGAATCACCACACTGTCTTCCACATTAATTGAACTAATTTACACTCCCACCAACAGTGGGAAAGTGTTCCTTTTTCTCCACATTCTCTCCAGCATATGTTGTCTCCAGATTTTTTAATGATCACCATTCTAACTGAAGTGTGATTCTATCTCTATGTGGTTTTGAATTGCATTTCTCTAATGACCAATGATGAGCATTTTTCTGGCCTTATACATATCTTCTTTTGAAAAGTGTCTGTTCCTATCCTTTGACCACTTTTGGATGGGTTTTTTTCTTGTATATCTGATTTAGTTGTTTGTAGATTCTGGATATTAACCCTTTGTCAGATGAGTAGATTGCAAAAATTTTTTCCCATTCTGTTGGTTGTCACTTTGCTCTAATGATTGTTTCTTTTGCTGTACAGAAGCTGTTAAGTTTAAGGAGATCCAACTTGTCTGGGGTTTTGTTGTCACGCTTTTGGTGTTTTAGTCATGAAGTCCTTGCCTATGCCTATGTCCTGAGTGGTTTTGCATAGGTTTTCTTCTAGGGTTTTTATGGTGTTAGGTCATAGTTTTAAGTATTTAATCCATCTGTAGTTAATTTTAGTGTAAGGTGTCAGGAAGGGGTCCAGTTTCTGCTTTCTACACGTTGCTAGCCAATTTTCCCAACACCATTTATTAAACAGGGGATCATTTTCCCATTGCTTGTTTTTGACAGGTTTGTCAAAGATTAAGTGATTTTAGATGTGTGGTGTTGCTCTGGAGGCCTGTGTTCTGTTCCATTGGTCTATGTCTCTGTTTTGGTACCAGTACCATGCTGTTTTGATTACTATTGACTTGTAGTATAATTTGAAGTCCAGCAGTGTGATGCTGCCAGCTTTGATCCTTTTGCTTAGGATTAGTCTTGGCTATGTGAGCTCTTTTTCATTCCGTATGAAGTTTAAAATTTTTTCCCACTTCTGTAAAGAAGGTTATTGGTAGTCTGATGGGAATAGCATTAATTCTAAAAATTACTTTGGGCAGTATGGCCATTTTCACAATATTGATTTGTCCTAACTATGAGCATGGAATTTTTTCCATCTGTTTTTGTCCTCTCTTATTTCCATGAGCAGTGGTTTGTAGTTCTCCTTGAATATGTTCTTTACCTCCTTTGTTAGTAGTATTTCTAGGTATTTTATTCTTCTTGTAGCAATTATGAATGGAAGTTCACTCTTGATTTGGCTCTCTGTTTGTCTGTTATAGGTGTATAGGAATGTTTGTGATTTCTGCACATTGATTTTGTGTCCTGAGACTTTGCTGAAGTTGCTTATCAGCTTAAGGAGAGTTTAGGCTGAGACGATAGTGTCTTCTGAATATACAATTGTGTCGTCTGCAAATAGCAACAATTTGACTTCCTCCTTTCCTGATTGAATACCCTTCATTTCTTTTCCTTGCCTGATTACTCTGGCTAAAATTTCCAATACTATATTGAATAAGAGTGGTGAGAGAGGGCATCCTTGTCTAGTGCCAGATTTCAAAGGGAATGCTTCCAGTTTTTGTCCATTCAGTATGATATTGGTAGTGGGTTCGTTCTAAATAGCTTTTATTATTTTATGATACATTCCATCGATACCTAGCTTATTGAGAGTTGTTAGCACAAAGGTTTGTTGAATGTTGTTGACAGCCTTCTCTGCATCTGAGATAATCATGTGGTTTTTGTCTTGGTTCTATTCATGTGGTGGATCAGGTTTATGGCCTTGCGTATGTTGAACCAGCCTTGCATGCCCGGGATGAAGCCTACTTGGTCCATATGTTACTGTTTTCTTTTTATCTAAATCAGTTATCTATGTGAAATAGTTTTAGTACAACCAGACACAGGTTTAATTACTTCAATACATTCTTCAAAGGTTTATTTTCAGCTTGCCCTGTCCAAAATCTCCATTTGCGATTTTCCTTTATTCATACAAATTCATATCTCTGCATTGCCAGGGCTTTAGAGAAACGCATAGTAGGTAGTCTCCAACATATGACTAAAGCACAAATCAAAAGGATATTTTAATATCAGCTGCTTCATCTCTGAATATTTTTTTCATGTAAGAAGACATTTTAAAATTTGGGGTTAAAAAATAAAACCATTGAAGTGTAAGCGTGCGGTTATCAAAGTGATGTCTATACATGTCTGATCCTTAGGTATCCATAGCCTCTTGTTAAAAATCTCCAATGAAAAAGTCAAACAAAACTTAAATTGAAAACATAGTATTATTAAAAGGTAAATGACTAATATCAGAATTGTGTTAAGTAGTGAGGGAAGCAGTGGTTAAAACACTGTAAATCTCTTACCAAAATAGCAATTTCAGATTTTCTCTCACCACTGGTTGTAGCTTTTCTTTCCATTGCCTGGAATTTTAAGAAATAAGGTGGTCATTTATGACAAACCCATAGAAAATAACCTAAATAACCTAAATATGAAAATAATTACAACATTAATACTACCACACACATAGACACACAAAAGCACAATGTCTGCCCAATTAAAGTATTATTTTGTAGTCATTGACAATATTTTTAAATACATTTAATAAAAAACACTTATGACAAATTATCAAGTCTTGTGGTAGGTATCATGTCATCTAGTTATAATCATCCTAATTTAGTTTAACATGTTACAAGGCATGATCCATCTCATCCACGATCACCTTTGTTCAATATGTTACATCTCATTTCAATTTACAGCTATCAATATTGTTGTAATATTTGAAATATATATAGACATGTATCAATACATTAATGTAATAAAAATGTATTTGTTTTCAGTATTCTAGAGTCTCTCACCCAGAATATGAGGAAGTTGATTGAACAGAGTTAACACGGGTTAGGATAATTTAAATTGATTTTGTTGGAGAGTGAAAAAGGAAACATTGGAACTATCTCCTTCATACTGTGGTGATGAAAACTCCCAGGATTCCCTTAAGCTTTTGAAACACATTTAGAGGATGCAGAAGTCTGTTTTTTGTTTGTTTGTTTGTTTGTTTATTTGTTTGACTTGTGCCTAATGGAGCTAAAGCTACAACTAAAAACTGGATAGAATTGACTGGATAGAGAAAGTCCTCTCAGACAGTTTTGAGATGAAGGTTACAGAAGTGTTTCTCACTTACTAAATATAAACCATTTGTGAGACAAGCCCAGACTGAAATCATTTCACATCTTGGACACAGGACTGTGACCGTGGAACAAGAGGAAGGCCAGAAAAATCAAGATATCAAGATGGAGACAGAAAAGTATGTATATTCTAAGCCAAGGTAGCTTTACACAGTCCAAAAAATGTCTTTGGATTGGAAAGGAAAAAAAAAAAAAGAATTTCTCTGAAATATTTAGCCATTGAAAGTGAAAATTCAGAGTCTAACAAAAATTACATTATTCCTTTACCACTCTTTTCTTCAGTATTTTGAAAATTTTAGAGACCTAAATCAAGAAATATAGGAAAGACAGGGGTAAAAGGAAAAGAAGACTGAAACCTTACTATTAAATACATCCCATTCCTCCAAACTGGGGAATAGCTCATTACAGATTATTACCAGGAGAATGAAGGCAAAAATATTCCTTAGAATAATGTTTGAGATTTTCAATAATATATTTTGTCTTGTTTTGTGCAGGGGTTTTATTTTCTGTTTTTATTTAGGTAAATTTACATAAAATAAAATGCAAATATTTTTATGTAGTTGGTTTAATAAATAATTGCTGAGTTTTGACAATTTTATAAACTTGTGTAACCATCATACAAAACAAATTATAGACCATTTCTTCCATAAAGCTTCTTCATATCACTCTGAACAAGTCACCCTTTCTGTCACCAGAGGCAACTGCATTATGATATTTAACTTACGTGGCTTTGAATCTCATCTATATAAAGATATATGTATGAGCATATATATAGAACTTATATATATGAGAATTATATATGCCCTATATATATAAAGAAATATACCAAACTTTTGTTCTATATAGGTGAACCAAGATTCTTTTTATCAATGTAATAGTTGTAGAAATTCAATCATATATTTGTATGTGCAGTTGTCCATCTCTGTTTATTTTTGGACATATAGCAAAATGTTATCCTTCTTTCTGTTGATGAATATTTGCATTATTTCAAATTTACATACACTATGAAGGCTTATATACATTCTTCTATATGTTATTGTATGGAAAAATTCTATTTATATTTTGATGTCCAGAATTATCATTATTAGATCAAGTGTTTCTTTACATTAGTATTTTGTTATCTATATTAATATTTATATCTCTAAAATCAACAAAATGTCCTTCTGTATTTTCCTCGATAAGTTTTATAATAGTTTTTAATTTATATGTAAAATTTATCTCACATTCATTTTTGTACATATACTGAGATAGAAATTGAAGTTTAATTTTATCCACACAGTTATCTAGTTTTTCTAACACCATTGTTCAAAACAGTTTTGTTTTGAATCAATTGAGTGCCTCATCATAAAACAATTAACTATGCATCTAGGTCTATTTCTAAATTATTTATTTGTCCTTGTCATTGTATTTTATAATAAGTCTTAAAATTTAGTAGTATAATTCTTCCATTTTAGATATTACTTTAGCTATAATAAATCATTTTAATATACATTTTTAATTCATCTTGTAAAATCTCTATACAAATTCTGCTGAGATTAGATTGGATTGTAATAAATTTGTAGACTGATTTAAAGGGAATTGACATTTCAAAAGTATTTAAAAATGTTTAGCCACTATATATTTAAATCCATCTCCTGCAAAATTTTCACTCTTTTTTTGGGGGGGGGAATTCCAAAATCCCTATTTGACCATTTGATAGTATTTTACAGATTCAGATATCTTGCCAATCTTTCTCCATTTTTTTGTTTGTTCATTTTTTATAGATAATCCAGGGCTCCATTAAGTAATTGTATGAGCTTTATTTGCTATATTGAATTTTTATTCTAAAATTTCCATATGGTTTAAAAATATTTTCTCCAAAGTGTATACATAGTTTTTAACAATTACATTTTTCTCTATTTTTCAATCATAGTTATTTCAGAAGTCCTGTTAATTCATTTCAACAGGTAGACCAACTCTAATTTTGCTTCTGTGCCAGTTATTAATTTATTTCCTCTCAACTCCAAATCCACTTTTTATTGCTCTGCTTGCAATATGGGAGCTTGAATTTATAAGCATTTTGTATTTTGCCAGCTGGCATTATCACTGGGCAGCGTACTAAGCACTCAGTGGTGACCACCTGCAGTAAGTTTCAGTCGCACGATCACAAGCGGCTTCCCAATCAGTTTTGCAAGCATTACAATGATCTTCTCCTAGCTCAGCAGTAACTGGCCAAGTTCCTGGCCAGTTTCCAGCTTGCAATTGACAGCTCATCCCACAATTTTCTGCTTGTCTACCCTTGCTTGCAGTAACACAGTAAACTTTTAAGCTATTCAGTGGCTACAGCCAAGCCACCTCCAATTAATCTGAATCTCATCTATGTGTGGGGGAATGTCCTTCAAAAAATTTCCTTCCTTAAGTGTTCTGTCTCAGCCATATCGTTAGTGGTATTTCCTTTATCTAATATTTCTCTGTTCTCTAAAGCTCTATTTACACCTTATTAACCTTTATTACTAGTTAACCAAGATCCATTATTTATTAACTCTTCCTATTCAAATATACTGTGTAGTGGCCGGGCGCGGTGGCTCAAGCCTGTAATCCCAGCACTTTGGGAGGCCGAGGCAGGTGGATCACGAGGTCAAGAACTCAAGACCATCCTGGTCAACATTGTGAAACCCCGTCTCTACTAAAAATACAAAAAATTAGCTGGGCATGGTGACGTGAGCCTGTAATCTCAGCTACTCAGGAGGCTGAGGCAGGAGAATTGCCTGAACCCAGGAGGCGAAGGTTGCGGTGAGCCGTGATTGCGCTATTGCACTCCAGCCTGGGTAACAAGAGTGAAACTCCGTCTCGAAAAAAAAAAAAACAAAAACTATACTGTGTAGTTTCTTTCTCTTGAATGGACCCTGACTGATAGAGAATTGCTAGTAGTAGTGCTCCCAGAAAACACACTGATGAAGATGGGAATTTGGGATGAGTTTGATTATGCCCTTGGGTTTGAACATACTGCTAAATTCGTCGATAATTGTATGTGAATGCTAATAATTCAGGACATTCAGTGGCAACACAATTAATCAAATTATCATCTGTGTTAAATTGTGCTGAATTGCCTCTAAAGTAACTGCCTAGGGAGTGAAAGTGACTGCTTAAGTCATTGTCAAGGCAGTAGAGATTGCTACAAGAATGAGGACCGTGGTGTGAGATGGATTCTCTACATGCACTGCAGGATTAATAGAAAGCAAATGACAAACTCAGATCCCTTAACTCTCATCCCAATTTATAGAATAAAATTTAGGGCAGTTGGCTGAGAAAATATAAAAGAACAATAATAGTACTTTTCTAGTAGTCATAGGTCGGCTTTGCCAAAAAATTGAAGATATGCCTAGGTGCAGTGGCTCATGCCTGTAATCTCAACATTTTAGGAGGCCAAGGTGGGGCAGATCATTTGAACTCATGAGTTTGAGACCAGCCTGGAAAATATGGTGAAACACTTTTGGACATAAACAAACACACACCAAAAAAAAAATTAGCTGGGTATGATGGTGCATGCCCATAGTACCAGCTACTTGGAAGACTGAGGTTGGAGGATTGCTTGAACCCAGAAGGTGGAGGCTGCACTGAACAAAGATCACACCACTACATTCCAGCTTGGATGACAGAGTAAAACCCTGTCTCAAAAATAAATAAATAAATAAAGTTAAAAGGTGAAGAAAAAATCAAAGAAAAAAAAATTTTAAATGTGTGGAATGATAAATTACAATGTTAGTTGAATTCAGTCTTGCCAAATACCTACATTAAAGTTATGGTATAGGTTAGAATACGCTAAAACTTGTAATAGAAATATCTGGGAGAGCCAGATGAAACTGATCATCTTTTTCCTGTATATCACCCTGAGCCTCACTTACCATGGAAGTTTATGGCCCTCCTGTGTCTGATGAAACTGGAATTCTTTGCTTGAAAATCCTATGCCCTTAAAAGGAGATAGGTACTAATTCTACTCAAGACTCATCACAATCACAGCCTGTTGCCTGTTACTAGGAGATATATAAGAGTGCCAAAACGCATGACATTCCAGGGAGAAAGATATATAATATTACATACCCAAGAAGAGATAACTTAAACACCAAAAGAATTTCAAGACTTGGCTAATATATCTTTAGGAAACTGGTAACATGTTAGCCAAATGAAGAAGGAAAACATGCTATTTATGTACATGAACTTACTAGATATTCTGAATCTAATGTATTACCTCATACACTGAAGGTGCCTCGAGTGGCTTATTATTCTGATTAATGAAATTTGGACACACTGATGGCCTATATTTAATGAACTTGAGATGCTGGAACTTAACTGACATGATATAAATGACAAATTCCAAAACTTAAGCATGTAGGAATGTGGGAGTTATGATCTATGATTTGCATTCTCACTATATTCTATTAGAAAATACAGAGACATTCCCTACATTAGGCATTAAAAATTCATTAGTGAAGGGAGCACATACTTCCTTGAAAGCCCCATAATTGTTCTCTTTTGTAAGCAATTTAAAACCATTTGGGTTGCTGCCTAAAGAGTGGTTTTCTGATTTTCATTGTCAGCATAGATTACCAGAGTAGCAGAGGCCGAGTAACGTAGTTAATTGCCAAAATCAAGGTGGGCATGTTTACTGTAGGAGCCTACTGGTAATAAGAAAGCTTAGGCTGAAAGGATATTTCCCATTGGCTAACTAATTACTATATCAAAAAATGAAGTAAGAAGACTACTAGTATAATCTCATATGTATAAAGCAATATATTCCCACAGGTAATATTGTCTGTGGATATTTAAATTCAGATCTTTTAGATATTCTCTACATTTCCCAAATCACTCTTGCTATCAAAATTTTGTTGGTGGCCAATCCTAGTGTCTCACGCCTGTAATCCCAACACATAGACAGGCCCAGGTGGGAGAATTGCTTGAAGTCTAGAAGTTTGAGATAAGCCTAGGCAACAAAGCAAGACACTATCTCTAAGAAAAAAAAAAAGAAAATTGGTTAAAAATTGCTCTAATCAGATTCTTCAATAGATCTATATTTTCTACCCTTATTTCTTCTGGGAGAAAAACAAGATAATTTTTTTTCATAGAAGGGCTTCCTAAAATCCCTTTATAACCATGAAAAGATAAAACTTAACCCACTTGTACGAGACAAGGGCTGTGCCTGAATCAGTTGTTGATTTTTTTGTTCAGTAGCAACAATGTCTCATTCCAATTAAACTAATATTCAATGAGTATCTGTGATATGTTCAGAAGCACTAAAATGCATGATTTTCAGCATTATAAATAGTAAAAACCACAGATTCTATCCTCATGGACTATACATTAATACAATGGTATTAATATTTAGAAAGATGATTCTAACCAATAAAGCACAATTATTAAATATATATGAGGACATAAGTCTATCCTTAGTCACAGTTTCACTTTCTGTGATTTCAGTTAGCCACACTCAACCACTATCAAAAATGTTAAATAAATGGAAGAACATATAATAGAAATAAAGAATTCATAAGTTTTAAATCGTGCCCTGTTCTGAGTAATGTGATGAAATTTCATGCCATCTGCTTTGTCCTATCTGGGACATGAATCATCTCTTTGTCCAAAGAATCCATCTGTATATACTACCCACCCTGGAGTTAGTAGTCATCTTAGTTATCATATTGACAAATCACAAGAATGATGAGTACAGCAAAATAAGATATTTTCAGAGAGAGAAATAGAGACCACATTCACATAACTTTTATTACAGTATATTGCTATAATTTACTATTTTATCAGTAGTGAGTTTTGTTAATATCATACTACCCCCAATTTATAAGTTAAAATTTATTATAGTATGTATGTGTAGGAAAAGGAGAGTATGTATAGGGTTCAATACTATTCATGGTTTCAGGCATTCACTGGGTGTCTTGGAACATATCCCCATGGATT
This sequence comes from Leontopithecus rosalia, assembly GCA_028533165.1. Classification (NCBI taxonomy): domain Eukaryota; kingdom Metazoa; phylum Chordata; class Mammalia; order Primates; family Cebidae; genus Leontopithecus; species Leontopithecus rosalia. The sequence continues at coordinate 27,993 of JAPYYA010000042.1, read as the reverse complement.
AGGGGACACTACTTTAGAGATATATATGCATACATGAATACACATACATATATATTTATGTATTATATACACATATTGCATATATGTGGTATGTAAAGATTATATTACATGGATTAGGGGACACTACTTTAGAGATATAGATGCATACATGGATAAACATGCATATATATTTATGTATTATATGCACATATTGAATATATATGGTATGTAATATAATCATTACATATACACAATGTGGATCTGAACATTACATATCATTTCAAGGTCTGTATGTGTGTGCTTTCAACTCTGCCACAACCTTGTTCTACATTAACAAATTGCAGAGCAAGTTGTTATCTAAGGGAGAAGGGGGAAATTAAAGGTGAGTAGTAGAACAAAGCAAAACAGAAAATCTGTAAAATATTTTAAAGACTATCCATGTAATTGGAAACTAAATTAAAACAAAAAGTATATAATTAACTTGATGTTGCAGTCATTTGCATGACTATTACTGATAAAATGAGTAAGCTCAACTACTATCTGAAACAATAAAACAATATGTATCACCTTGATACATATTAATGTATAATTTGTAAGATATGCTTCCATAGTGAATTTGAATAGGAAGCCCAGATGACAAAAGAAAAATTGTAATTATTTGTACTCTTTTTTAAAAAAAAAAATTATTATACTTTAGGTTCTGGGTACATGTGCAGATCATGCAGGATTGTTGCATAGGTACATACATGGCAATATGATTTGCTGCCTCCATCCCCGCTATCACCCATATCTGGCATTTCTCCCTATGTTATCCCTCCTCAACCTCTATCACCCTCTGTCCCTCCCCTACCCCCCAACAGACCCCAGTGTGTGATGCTTCCCTCCCCATGTCCATGTGTTCTTATTGTTCAATACCCACCTATGAGTGAGAACATGTGGTGTTTGATTTTCTGTTCTTATGTCAGTTTGCTAAGAATGATGGTTTCCAGATTCATCCAGGTGAGTGAATCTACAAAGGACATGAACTCATCGCTTTTTACAGCTGCATAGTATTCATGGCATATATGTGCCACATTTTCCTTGTCCGGTCTATCATCGGGCACTTGGGTTGGTTCCAGGTCTTTGCTATTGTAAATGGTGCTGCAATGAACATACGTGTGCATGAGTATTTATAATAGAACAAATGAGTATTTGCACTCTTAACATTCTACTCTGACTGCAATCATGTCATTTCACAATTACAATATAGTGATTAGAATTATTCATCAATTTTGTGTTTTTTTTTAATTCCCACTCACACATTATGTAATACTAGGGACTATATTTCATAAATATTTGCGTACTGTAGTAGCACTCTGGATAGTGACTTATTTTAGAAATAATACATTGTCTTCATTTATTGTGTGTATCTACTTAACAATGAAATGAGTACAATGGCTATCTCTTAGGATTTAAGATTATATATGCTTTTAGGAGCCTGGCACGGTGGTTCATGCCTATAATCTTGACTACTCAGGAGACTGAGGTGGAAGGACCACCTGAAGCCAGTAGTTTGAAACTAGCCTGGACAACATAGCAATACCTCATCTATTAAAAAAACAGCAATAATACTTTTTTTAAAAACTATACCCGTTTTAGTTGTTAGAGTTAAGGGAGTTTAATTTTTAACTATGAAAATATTAATTTAATGATAATTATTATTTGACTTTATAGTAAGATAATATAAAAAATGCACTAAAATCGAAATATTTTATAGCTTGTAATCATGCCTTTCTTTTACTAACAATTTTCTATCATAGAAAGTTTTACTTTCTATTCCAGAATTTTAGGTAAAAGGAATGAATATGTAAATATTGACAATCTCTTATGTGTTATGAAAAATATGTAAAGGCTTTATATAAAAAAGTTATAATTAATTCTTAAACAGCATTGTGTGATCCTTGGTATTTCCTAAAATCTTCCAAAAAAACTCTTCCAAAAAACTCCTTAAGACCTTAAGTTTTCTCTAAAGTAATTCAGTGAAGTGACCAAATACCCCTCATTTTAATGGACTGTATCAGCCTCCCAGGAATTTTCACAGGAATATTAACTCGTTCCTTTATAGCTCTATTCTCAAATAACAGTTCTTGTCCTCTTTCAAAAAGTCAGCAATTGTAAGAGCATTTCTTAGAAGGTTTTACCTCATTTGGTGGAGACATTTTTTAAAGCCATAGCCATTCTTTTCTGAGTACTTAGTTCATTGAGACAGCATACAAACGTTTTTAGAGTAATTAAACTTGAAACTTGTATTAGTACATATTTAATAATTTTCTAAATATTCACTCTTTTAAATTAATAATTATGCAAATATTGACTAAATGTTCACTGTATCTGAAAGTGCCAAATCCTGGCATGGCAGATCGATTAAAGTAAATGTCTTTAAAATGCAAAAAAAAAAAAAAAAAAAAAAAAAACAAGATCAAGAAAATAGAACATAGTGACTGTGAATAAAGAAGTATAAAACCTTAAACCTTTGCTGGTGAATTGCAATTAAAAAAGTGAAAACTACCTGCCTGGGAGAAGGGTAGTGGCACAGGGGGATAAAAAGAGTTACTTGGAATACATCTTGAAAAATTTAGTAAGAGTCATGAAGTATATAAGGAGAAATATAGTCAGAGTCATTCTGTAATATATCAAGGAAGACTAACACAAAGACTAGTGAGAAACTCTGTTATGCAATAATAGTGTCATGGGGGGAGGGAAACCAAGACCCTGATTGAGTCAGATTTGTTTACTAAGAAGATACTGGAATGCTCTCGGCTCTAAGTAACAGAAAATTAACTACGTTAAAGAAATTAAGTTATGCTAGTAAGAGTGTATGCCAGGCTCAGTGTCATTCTCAGGCAGTTTTAGGCATCTTTTTCAGGCATAACAACATCCAAAGATGGGAAAACACAGATTTTTATGATATTCCCTTAAGACAGATGACATGTAAAACAATGTGTATAACAAATGTCAAAATGTGTATTTAAAAGTTAAAATATACATCTAGAAATATGTGCAAACAAAATTAAAGGGTGTTGTTCCAGTCTCACCATGGGAAAAAATAGAGAGAGAGAGAGACTACGAAGCCACATGTACAAAATTCCTTTAAGTAATACCACGTGTAAAGCAGTTGAAGTGAAAACACACTCATATCCAGAGATGGAAGTTGTTTGCTCTGCCTCGACATCTTTCTTAGCAGTAGAGAATCCTTCTCCATGAGTTCTTAGCAGTCCTTCCCAATGCACTGGCCAGAAGTGAGACACATGGCTTTGGTAAGGGACCACATTGACTGATGGACAGCAATAAGAGAAAACAAGTGCAATGTTGTTAGCAGTTACCACCCCTGGAATAGCTTAACAAAATTGTTGCTTTGTTTTGTTTTGTTTTAAAGAAAATGGAGAGAGGATTGGTTAGGTAAAGAACTAGTGTCTTTCATGCACACGAATGTCCATTGCAGCACTGTTTACAATAGCAAAGACCTGGAATCAACCCAAATGCCCATCGGTGATAGACTGGACTGGGAAAATGTGGCACATATACACCATGGAATATTATGCAGCAATCAAAAATGATGAGTTCGTGTCCTTTGTATGGACATAGATGGATCTGGAGAATATCATTCTCAGCAAATTGACACAAGAACAGAAAAGGAAACACCGTATATACTCACTCATAGGCGGGTGATGAACAATGAGAACACATGGACACAGGGAAGGGAGTACCACACACTGAGGTCTATTGGGGGAAATAGGGGAGGGACGGTGGGGAGGAGCGGGGGAGGGATGGCATGGGGAGAAATGCCAAATATGGGTGAGGGGGCAGAAGGCAGCAAAGCACACTGCCACGTGTGTACTTATGCAACTATCTTGCATGTTCTGCACATGTACCCTGAAACCTAAAATGCAATAAAAATTAAAAAAAAAGAACTAGTGTCTTTACAGATGACAAAGGAAACTACAGACATGTTTAATGAAGCTAATAAAGTTTATTAAGTCAGCGAAACACTTAGATTTAGAGAATCAAATGAACACGAAATTTGTGGGAGGTAGGTTTCAAAGTGATGTCTTGAATCTATGTTTTACAGTTTACAGAAGACTGGATTAGTAACTCTATGTTTTTAAATTTCTTTGACAAACTATGAGTTTAAATTTAACAAATGAAAATCCATCAGAGGTTTCATGTAAGATAGTGTAATGGATTTTTTTATAAAGCTAATGGTAGTTGATTATATAAGACAGCACAGAGCAGAAGCAAGATAGCCATGTTTTAAACATTGGATTATATTGGGAGAGACATTACATAGGACTTAGCTATTATAGTGTAATAGTACTGCAGAAGAGCAATTCTATTGCAGAAGACTATTGCAGAAGTGGTTTTCTCCACCTGTCTAACTGGTGTTAATATTGTTAGGACTTATGAAAAATAAACCATTGAAAAGGGGAAAGAAAAGCTTTAAGAATGATATCTATATTATACTAAGACAAACTTAAATAATACCAATAATAATGAATAAGTTGATATTCAGGGAAATAATATTTTGACATATTCTTTTGAGTTATTGGCAAGATATCCTGGAGTTGATTTTCAATATGTACACACACATATGCATCTGGAGCATGGGAAACGTGAAATCAAGAGATGTAACCAAAGCAATCATCCATGAAGATATAAGAGATTATTTAGAGAAAATATATGGCATAAAGATAAGAAATTCACAGAGCTGGCTTTTACAGCTTTGCCTTTTAAAACATTCTTCTCTCATGCCAGTTAACACAGTGGACTGACCGCAATGTTTGGATTCTAGAAATTACATCATTCCCAGGCTTCAGGATTTTTGCAGAGAAAAAATATATAGCCACATTAACAATATTAATTTATATTGTCTCTAAAATAGGAGGTAATAGTGTCCAATACAGGTGAATATATGCTTTTGTGACAAGAACTGTTTAACATCAATTTTATCTGTTTGAATGTTGCATATCTTTTGTTCTTAAGAATTGCTCAATCAATGACTACTTTCAGTGATGTAATTTTAACCCTTAGATGAGGACTATTCCATTATGTGACAATGTTACCTAAATATTTTTAAAAACAAACTTCTTAAAACATATTATTTTTTTCAGCATAGAACACAGCTCTTATGTGGTTTAAAACAGTAAAATTTCCAAATGTTTAGCACATTCTATTTTCCGGACAATTTTTCAAATATATTTGCTTGTGCTACAAAATCTTACTGTATCCCTGTAAGACAGATAACATACTGGAAACAAAATTGTATAGTGCTTACTTTATAAAACTTGTACCCAGAAATATATGAAAATAAAATATAAGCAATGAGTTCAACCCCAGTGTGAATAAATGTGTAAAAGCCATATCAATAAAATCTTATATGTACCAAATTTTGTATATAACATATAAAGGAGATGGAGTGAAAATGTAATCTATATTCATAATTTTCTGTAATTCCTAAATCAAAGTGCTTGGATACAGGTGTAATCTAATTTTATAAAATCTACATATTATTCAATTGATTTAAAGCAGGAAAAATGGTCATGTTGTAAATATTATTTGGCAAGTCACATATTATTATTCTGGAACTGAGTGGAGACCTAAAGGAAATAAGGGGATTAGCTAAAGAAGAAGACATATTGTTTCATTATACCCCAGAGATTCCTCTGAGTAAAAAAAAAAAAAAAAATTATGAATAAAGTAGAAAGAGAATTTAATAGGGTAAAATAAAGACAGTGTGATTGAAATTAAGGGAAAGAAAGAAACAGAGAATAAGAAGGTACTATTAAGAAAAGTATAGTCCAGACTATGTGAAATTTTGTCGTATGAATTGATTTTGGTCTTCATTTGAAGTGTAATGGAATCCATTAACATACTTTAAGCCAAAAGATTGCATGATAAGACTTTCACTCAGAATATATAATCTTTATATTATGAAGAATTAATGGAGAGACATTTTATAAGTGACTCCAACAGAATGACTTTACTGTCATTCATGTGAGTGATAGTAGTAAATACAGAGAGAAGGGATTGGTTTGAGAAGTATTCCAGTCAAACAGCCCAGATACTTGTAATAAATTATCTCTAAGAAGTGTTAGGCAGCCAGGCAGTATAATGACAACTAGATGTCTGGCTTCTGAAAAAGAGTTAATAGTGTCATTTTGTTATTTAGAAAGATGCTTCACATCACTCATCATCAGAGAAATGCAAATCAAAATCTCAATGAGATACCAACTCACACCAGTCAGAGTGGCTATTATTTAAAAGTCAAAATCAAAAGATCCTGGTGAGGCTGCAAAGAAAAGAGAACGCTTATACACTGTTGGTGGAAATGTAAATTAGTTGAGTCACTGTGGAAGGCAGTCAGCAGATTTCTCAAATAACTAAACCTTGAGCTGTCATTTGCAACAGCAATCCCATTACTGGGTGTGTGCCCAAAGGAAAATAAATTGTTCTACCAAAAAGACAAATGCACCTATGTTTATCACAGCACTATGGACAATAGCAAAGAGATCAATGATGGATTGGAGAAAGGAAATGTGGTATGTGTATACTGTGGAATAGTATACAACCAAAAAGAACAAGATCATGTTCTTTGCAGCAACATGAATGTGGTCAGAGGTCATTATTCTAAATGCACTAACGCAGAAACAGAAAACCAAATACTGCATGTTCTCACTTACAAGTGGGAACTAAACAATGTGAAACATCTTCATGGACATAAAGACGACAACAACAGAAACTGGAGAATACTAGAGGGGGAAGGGAGGAAGCAGGGCAAGGGTTAAGAATTATTTGGTGCTATGCTCAGTACCTGGTGACAGATCATTTATAATACAAGCTGTAGCATCATACAATATATCTAGGTAAAAAAAACCTGCACGTGTGCCTCCTGAATCTAAAATAAAAGTTGGAAAAAAAAAAAAAAGAAAACTAGACAAGTGCCAGGTTTTGGAAGGGAAGATCACTAATTTGCTTTTAGTCATTTGATTTTGAAAGGCCTAGGTTCCAAAATTGAGCAGCTGGGTTCAGGACAAAGAGCTCACTAAAGAAAATTATAGGTTTAGTTTTCTTTACCCAGACACTCATTTTAAGCATCTTCACTTTTTGGTTCTTAGGATTCTTTCCATCTCAGCCTGTAATTTCTGCAATCTCATACACACATAGCTCCAATTACCACAAACATACAGATGACTCACAATTTATAGTTCAAGTTAATAGTCTTCTCATTTCATTCTGTATTTCCTCCTTAGGCAATCTCACACATACATAGCCTCAATTACCAAAGACATGCAAATGACTCAAAAAGCTATAGTTAATTTTTGGACTGCTGTCTCCATAACGAGACCCAGATATGTCCAATCCTTTCTTAACATTTCCCTTTAAAGTCACCAAAACTTAAAAAATGAAAGGCAGGATGATATCAAGAAAGAACAGGCAACTATTGACAGGAAATTGAGAAAATTAAAAATTACCCTTGATGCTGACGTCAGCCTTATTAGTGAGACTGAAGAACAGTTTTATAGCTTGATGAGGATGGGAGTCAGACTTTATTAGGGTGAATAATGAATAAGAGATGAAAGAATGGAAACACTAAGTATCAAAGTTTGCTTTTGAAAGTACAATACTTGTTAGTTTTTTAATAAAAGAAAAGAGAAAATGTGCAAAAGCCAATAGCAAATATGCACATGCAGGGGAAGAAGTTGATTATATATGAGAATAAAAATATCTGAAAGTATAAATTTACTAAGAGAGTAGAAGGGATAGACATGAAAACAAACATAAAGAAATTAAAGCACAGCTTGTGAAGCTCAAAGGCCAGAATTTGTTATTTACTAGGTCCAGGTGAGACCAATAATTTGCATTCATAACAAATTCCACATTGATGAAGTCCCTGCTTCTCCAGGGACCACACCTTGTGAACCACTTCTGTGGAGAGTGGAAGATTGAATTGAACAAAAAAAGTAGCAATATCCTGGGCAGTGTTGAGTACTAATTTGAAATTATGATCATAATATTACAGTAGCACCAACTATGCTAATATTTAAATGTTAGAATATTTGAGCATTTCTCTAACAACCCTTGGCTGCGAGGGTCCTTACTTATCTAAAGTAACATATTGGGAATAGTCAAGGTTAGGGTCCTATTAAAATATAAAGAAAAACGTGTTCATAAAAGAATGGAAATATTATTATAATTATAGCTTTGGAAATCTTAACTGAAAATATTGAAATGATTTTATGATACTATAATGATTAATTTAGTTCTTTTAGTGTTTTGTATTAGCCAATATATTCAGGAGATAATACTCTAAATGAAAATATCAGATATCAGGACACAAAAATTGTAAATTTTGTAAAAGGCAGGTTTCATGTTATTTCAAACTGTGTTTAAAATTTTGTTTCAGCTACTGTTTCCAAATGCAGCTTTAGAGACTACTTTCAAGCCTGCTAGAAAATTATAGCTTTTTACTTATACATTATGATGAAACATCACATCTTCAAGGGATCTTGAAATGAGTAAGACTACTTTGTAATTTTTATCTTCTATTAAGCAAAATACAGTGAAGTAAATACATTTAAATTAAATAATCTGTGTTTCAATATTTAAAAAAATAAAAAATAAAAAAATAAACTCATTTTCTTAGCCACAGCGTCTTCTAAAGCCATATCAATTTGGCTGTCAGAAAGTTGAATGAATCATTAAAAAAGTATCTGCAGTTAATTTCTATGCTGTTTTATTTTTCTCTGTTAGCAGGGTTAAGTTGTTTTCAGCAGAAAAACATAACTCTGTACTTTCTTTAAAAAGGGAGAATTCACTAGAGTTCCTTCTTGGAATTAATGTAATCAGAATTCTAAATATTCATTTTCAAGCAGTTGGACAGGAGCCACCACAGCAGGCAAAAGGAAGTTGATTTCTGTCAGAACTCTCATCTCTTTCATTCATTGGGTTCTATGTGAAATTGCTATATGTGATATAAAAAGTGAGTTCAGATGATTTAAACCAAAATCTTGAAAAAATGTACAAGAGTCCTGCATAATTGTCACTGAGAAGTGGTTAATGGTAGTGATTAATGGCAGAGTAGCTTAAGAGGATGCTCATGCAGCTAGTAAGTTGCTATAAACTGAAGTTTTTATACCCAAACTAACAAATTCATATGTTAAAATCTTGATACAAAAGGATCTTTAGCAAGGTGATTAGGTCATGAGAGGAGAGCCTTCATAAAAGTGATCCATTTATGAACATCTTTTCCTTTACATTTCAATTTCACTCTAACCTTCACTATTTCCAATATATCACTTTAGATGAGTAAGCACCCTATCAGCCAAGGGTTGTTCCTAAACTTATAGTTATACCAACTAATCTAGTATTTAAATATTAGAATATTTTAGTATTTGGAAATAAGTTTAGGATCATAATTTTAAATTAGCACTCAACACTGCCCAGCATACTCCTACTTTTTTTTTTTTTTTTGCTCAATTCAAAAAATAAGAGGCCGAAGAGACACCATTCACCCATTCTGCCTGGTGTATGAACCAGGAAGCAGGCCCTCACAAAACATCAAATCTACTGGTGGCTTGTAGATTATCAAATCTACTGGTGGCTTCTAGTAAATAACAAATTCGTGGACTTCCTAGGCTCAAGAACTGTGAGAAATACATTTCTGATCTTTATAAGCCAGTCTACCGTAGTTTTAAGACAGAAATATACATGCTCATAATATATATATTGCCGTGAGTATATGATTATTTCTCTTTATTATATGGAAAGTCTAGTATATGAAATAAGTTAATGCTCAGAAAGGTTTTAGTACAGTGACTGATACATGATATAACCACAATAAATGTGAGCTAGAACAACAATTATGTTTGCTACAGAAGTTTTTCTCAATCAGGGATTCTTTCAACAATTTGTTGCATTAAAAACCAAAGAAACTTCAAGGTTGTATTTACACTTTTGCATTAAAATTATTACTGCTCTCTGGACTATATATAAAATTATATTTTAATATAATTACAAATAAGTGACATGTCCCCTACCTACTTATATATAGGGCATTTTATCATTGGTTTTTATTATAAACTTGTAAAAACTTATCACAATTGCCTGGTGCCTGGCGTCAACTTTAATATATACTTTAACAAGCATTTAAAAGGTTAAAAAAAAACCTAAATAGTAAGAAGGCTAGCTTAAATTCACCGTAAAAGCATCTATCACTTTAACATGTCTGGGAATATTTTATATGCTTTCTGTTGACTTTAAATTCAGGACCATAAAATGATACACCTCTATATTAAGCATGAAAAAAAAGGCTAGAAAACTGGGGATTTTTACAAGCAAGCTAAAAGTGGGCTCCTAAGGCCAGATAAATGAAATCACTTTTTAATACTTGCTGTATCCCCAATACAATGTGTAACCAATTATTCACCTATCTATAAAGATAATCAAGTTTGGGCCTCACTTGGTTAAATCCAAATAAATAATGCCAAGTTTTAGGTGGAATTATGTTTTCAAGATGAGATGAATGAAATTGTTTTAAAAAAATTTTGTAAATATATGAATAATTAATGAACATTGACTTTGATGGTTCTGTAACACCATTTTGAGTATAGCATATCATATATTGTTGAATTCATAGACAATTATGAAGAAAGCTGTGAGGATATGTGAGTTTTTACTTTACAATGTCTTACGTAGTAGTGAAGTTTTACTCAACTACAGGCTCAGGTTCTTAGATTCCAATTTTTTCTTTTTTTTAGACTTAAGTGCATGCAAGTGAGTTAATATGAGGCTAGAAGATAATTCACACTAACCAAAGTCACAAGAGATGGACTTACTATTATTTTTTAATGGTAATAGACCCACCAATCAGACAAACATAGCTGTTGATGACTTGCCTAGTAGCAAAGACACATGGGAGTCAAATGGGAATAGAGGGATGCTTCATGAGGGTGAAACTTATTTTTTAAAGCTACATTCATAACAACAACAATAATGGTAACATAATAAACAATATGTGTCTAAGACTATTAGCGATCACTAAATAGCCTTTAACAGAGAGTAACAGAGCTACTCTTGCCATTAGTTTGGAACTGTGTAATTTGTTCTTTCAATGAATTTGAGTAGAAATGCCAGGAGTCACTTTAGGATGAAATCATAAAGATATAAATAGGTCTGTTCATATTTCTTTGTCTTCTTGGAGGCAACTGTAAATGCCACAGGATGAAATGGCACAGCCACATGTGAGAGCTTGGAGTATTGCACTTGAGAGGTAGAGCTACTAACCTCACAACTGATTTGGGATGTTAAGATGCAAATTTTACTGTGTGAAGCTTGTGAGATTTGATAATATATCACAACATAACCTAGCATTACCTAACAAATCAAGGGATTAGTTAGTCATTTCAAACAGACCCATGGTGCATCTGATCCTTCACCAGCTGTAAATTTATATCAGCATAATTCCCTCCCTATATTCTAATGATCTTTTAAAAACTGGAGAGTTTACAAATAATTTAAGGCACATGTTTGCTTACAAATAATCAGCGTTATTTCTGTAGTTAGTTTATTCTGGCCATTGTATGCTGTTGATTTGCTTAAAATCCTACCCTTTTAGGGCTAGCTTTTTTATTTTCAGGGGTTTTCTCCCTTGCTGTCATTTCCATGTACTTATGTTAACTATAGGAAGAAGAAAAAAGTTTACTCGTAGGTTTTAAAAATATAGTAAGTTAAAATATTCAGAGCTAGGTAAGAGCATATTCCAAATAATATCAACCTCTGTGGCATTTAGGTAGAGATTATTTTCAGAGGTTTAGTACACTGGAGTCATGAATATACCACAACAAATATATTTAAACGTAATAATTCTTACACTGAATTATGGATGCTTGTTTCTATCAAGTACATAGACTTTTGGCTTTAATAAGTATTTTATATTATTTCGATTCAAATGAGTATTGTTTTTAGATATTAGTCCTGGTGTCTTACTGAGAGTCATTAAATGTAGAGGTCTAACATGTAACTCTTTTAGTACAAAAATACTACTTTTAGAATTAATATTTTTTAAACTGGAAAAATGTAGAACAGAAATATTTTCCCCAAATATTAGTACATTAAACAATGTCAAAAATCTCACTGGACAGGAGAGATGATTCATGGATGTAACTTTTGTTTATCAGTAATTTATATACATAAGAATATTTATAGGTTATAACAGCATAAATCTTAATGACTCACTTCTTCAAATAAGACAATTTCTTCTTGTGGAACATATTTAACACTAATATCTCTGTGTATTTCCATATGTATACAAATGCATTATATATACATACAACATATATACATATGCATGTACGCACACTTGCGCACACACACCTACATCATAATAAAGACCTTATTGAAAGAAAGAAAGAAATTTTAAAAACAAGGAGTAACATTTTTTTTTTCAATAAGGTCATGTGCTATTTATGTTGATAGATAAATTTCTAGTCATTAAGAATAAGGGCAAGAAAGTGACGAACTATGCTTTCCAGCTTTTAAGAAATTTTATCATATCAAGTTAGAGGGAATAATTTACATTTTCAAGTTATTAGAATAACATTAATTTATCTAGTATAGTGAATATATAAAAACTAAAGTACAAATAAATTAACAGCCATCACCCTTGAGTTCTGAAAGTTTTAGTTTCTCTACTTGTCTGGAAATGATATGTGTCAGTGGCAGACCTCCTTTAAATGGGTTACAGAATGCTTAAATAATTAGTTATCTAGTCCATTGATATAATTTCAGAATTAACCCACAAATATTCATAGCCTAAAATCAAATGACCTTTATTGAGAAAAGGATTATTGTTGGGAAAAGCAGCAAGGGAGAAAGGACTTAGATTGCCTACATAAATTGGTTGTAAATAACATGTAAACAAGGAACAACAAACCATGGAAAGCCACAGGAGGCCTTTGAGGAGGAAGGCCTCTTCATGACTCATGTTCCAGTGCAGTGTGACCTCAGCTCTTTTACATAAACATTGTGCTCAAGGATGCAAAACCCCTTTGTAGCACTATGACATAGCCAGACTTGTAGGCTCCTTGTAATGTTTGCATTCCATCAGCTGTGCAGATAATAAGCTAAAGATAACCACATGTTCTTGTTTTGTGAAAATCCCAAACCACCATTGATATCAATCCTTAGAATGACACACCAGTTATATAGTTCACTGATTCAGTTCCAGCTCACTGAGTCACTCCACCATCACCCTCTCTACACCGTTACTCCACCCCTACTCTGTAGATCAAAGTGCTTGTGGTAGAGTGGATGATCAGAGCTCGGGGCCTTCACTGTCTCCTCCAAAATAAAATAATAAGTGATGGCCTCCTGGTCCCACTATCTCTCTTAATCTGTCCTGTCTTGGTCACCACCCAACTCATGGTACCCATGTATAATATAGGGCTGGCTCCCTACATTCTGGTGCCCAATGTGTGGGGCTTGTGGATTCCCTACAGATTACTATGCTTTGTTATTTTTGACATAGAGACTTTCATATGTATCACATTATATAATCTTTAAAACACTTAGAAACATTCCATTAACCTCCATTGTGAAAACAAAACACCTGAAATATGCATCTCAACCATGATCACATGTTGATTACAACCAAAGTTAGTATTTGACTTTTTTTCTGGGTTCAATCCAATGCTTTTCTAAATGTATATCACTGCACTTACTTTTTTTATTTTATCACTGCTACATAGTCCAAAGAAAGAATTGTGAGTCCTGGAAATGTAACATTAAGTTGCCAACACATAGCATATAAAAAGAAAATTGGAAAGATCTACAGCATGAATATTTAACCTAAGATACAATAATCATGGGTGAGTATATAAATCTATTAATCCTATATCAAAAGTGGTATGTAGAAGGACATTTTGGGAAGCTGGAATATTTTCAGTTTATGATCTGAAAGAATATTTTTTCTTTAAATAAATAAAATAATGAAGAACTTCTATTTGTGTAAGTCAAACTATTTCTTTTTTGAACTCTTAACCATCATAGTCCAAACATTAAAGATTTTGTGTTATACTGGAACCATAAAGCCATAATTCTCAGTTGAGGGGAATATTTTAGTTAGTCATTATATCAATTAATTTTTAGAAAAAAACAGCACCAATATTTTAACAAGCTTACTTTGTAGAAACTTACAGTTAGGCCTATGTTAAGTTGTTTTTCAAAATTTGGTCAGAATGAATGGACAATACTAGATCTGTTTTAAAATGTTTGTTAAATAAGTGATAGATACTTCAGAAAAAAATAACAAATGATAACATGAGATAAATATAAATAATTCATACCATCAATTTTTTTGAAACAGTGTGCTTAATATTATATTTTATATTTTATAATATTTATATTTTATTTACTTTTAGTTGCATTTCACTCATTTCAGTGCACATTTAATTTTACATTTCTGTAGAAACAATGTCACAGTGGTAATCCACGATCTCAAGCATGGATGACAAATCATCCTTCAAGCTAACCTTGTTGTTGGTTAGCTTTTAAAAACCATATGGAATATTCATCAAGATAATCTATATGGAAAACATAAACAAATCCCAAACATTTAAAATGACTGAGTTTATACATGATATATTGTCTGAAAATAGTGGGATTATATAAGAAACCTCTGAAAATAAGACATATAAAAATGTAAAAGTATGTGAAGGACTTTATACCAAATGCTACCAAATATACTGAAGATCTTAAAAGAAACCAAATTTTGTACAGAGGTATGCTCATTGATTGGAAGATGTAATATGGTTGAGATGTAAGTTTTCCAACATATTATGATAGATTCAACAAAATTACAGTCACATTCTAGTAGGCCTTCTTAAATAAAAATTGACTGGTTGATTCTAAAATGTATATATTACAGAAATGCCAAAGCAATATTATAAAAATCTTATATTATATAATTTTGAGACTTACTATAAAGCTTCAATAATAAAGACAATGTGATATTGGCATAGGAGCTACACGTAGATCATTTGAAGAGGCTAGGGAGTCCAGAAATAGATGCAAATCATATATGCATTTGATTTTAAATAATGATGCCAAAGCAATCTGATGGGGAACAGAAAATCTTTTAAACAAATACTACAGGAATAATTCAGTAACCATATGTGACAGAAAATAAAATTAATCTTAGCCTTTATGTCATGCCACATGGTAAAGAGGCATGAGGGTACATTCTGGGTGATTGTAATGCTGTATATTTTAGTGTTACATTAGTGAATACATTTGTCAAAGCTCAGAAAATAAATTTTTAAGATTTATCTATCTAATTCTATGTATGTTTTACTATAAAAATCTAAAAAATTGTCTCTGAATTATATGAATTAATTAAAACACATCAACATTAAAATGAAATTATTAGACACATTGTGGTGACAGATATGACAATGCAGATAATGCAGATGTTTTAATGATACAATCTCAGCTGTGTTTGAGTACTCACTGTAATATTATTTAAATTTTTCACCATATTTGAAAATGTTAATGATGAAATATTGAAAATAGTTGACAGAGGGCTCATGCCATCAGTAGTTACTCATTCTTTTAAAGTATAATCTTGAAAGCATGGGCCAAGGGACACACAAATTGCAAAAACATGCCTAAATGAGAAATAAGGCTCATATTTTGCTCATAAATATTCATATAGAAAATGTATTTTTTGCTTACAAATTATTGGATATAGAAAATACAGTCAGCTGCCAAGGGATTAATAAACAGGAGTTCAAACAACTCAACTGCTAAAAGCCAAGTGATCCAATTTAAAAATGAGCAAAATATCTCGACATTTCTTAGAAGATGACATACAAATGGCCAATGGGTATATGAAAAAAGGCTTAGCATCACTCATCATCTGGAAAATGCAAATCAAAGTGACAAGGAGATATCATCTCACCCCAGTTAAAATGGCTCTTATAAAAAACACACACACAAAATTGGATGCTATCCTTTAATAAGGAGAAAGGGGAGCCCTCATACGTTGTTAGTAGTAAAGCCATTTTGGAAAACAGTCTGAACATTCCCTAAGACACTAGAAGTACAACTGCCATAAGATCCAGAAATCTCACTGCTGGGTATATACCAAAATATAAGAATATAAGTTTTTCAAAGAGATGTTTTCATATATGGCTTTTATTGTTTTGAGGTATGTTTCTTCTATGTCTAGTGTGTTGTAAGTTTTCATTGTAAAGGGATGCTAGATTTTATTGAATGCTTTTTCTTTATCTATTGAGATAATTGTGGTTTTCATTTTTAATTCTGTTAATGTGATGAATCACATTTATTGACTTGTGTTTGTTGAGACATCCCAGCATCCCTGGGATGAAAACCACTGATCATGGAGAATTATGTTTTTAGATGTGCTATTGGATTTAGTTTGCTAGTATTTTGTTTTGGATTTTGAATCTATTTTCATTAGCAGTATTAGTCTATAGTTTTCTTTTTTCTTTTTTCTTTTTTAATTTTAGTTATACTCTAAGTTCTGGGGTACATGTGCAGATTGTGCAGGATTGTTATATAGGTATACACATGCCATGGTGTCAATTACATTAGTTATTTCTCCTAATCTTATCCCTTATCTCCCCCTGTCACCTACATTAGGTATTTCTCCTAATCTCATCCCTCCCCCAACCCCCACCCCCTGCTATTCCTCCCTTAGTGCTCCCACCTCCCACAGGCCCCAGTGTGTGATGTTTCCCTCCATGTGTCCATGTCTTCTTATTGTTCAACACCCACTTATGAGTGAGAACATGCAGTGTTTGGTTTCCTGTTCTAGTGTCAATTTGCTGAGAATGATGTTTCCAGCTTCATCCATGTCCCTGCAAAAGGATGTGGACTCATCTTTTTATGGCTGCATAGCATTCCATGGTGTATATGTGCCACATTTTCGTTATCCAGTCTATCTAAGGAGAAATTCCTCCTTCTCCACCTTTTGAAATACTTTCAGTAGAATTGGTATCCATTCTTCTTTGGATATCTGGTAGAATTATGCTGTGAATCTGTCTCATCCTAGGCAAGAATCTGAAGACAACAGTGGTCAAGGAACATTGGAATACTCCTAGTGGTACACATCAAAGGGGAAGCCATGTAGAAATAATGCATCAAGCTCCAAACCACAAAACCAGGTCCACACAAAGAGGACAATCCAAATTGGAAGGTTATGTAAATAGCAAAAATATCTAAATGATTTCTGTAAGCCATGTACAAAATACAGCTTTGGGTAAAATATTAAAAAGAGTATTGCTATATTTTCTCAAAAATTTGAAATAGAAGAGTTCTGCCATGATATTTTATGCATAATTCTATGTAGCAGTAGGGAGCTGCATTAAATGATTGCTTGTGGTTACTGCCATTTATAGAACTCAGTCTGAGTATTTGTATTCACAGAAACTAGAAACAATCTATTCAGTCTCAATGATCTGGAAAAGGACATGGAAAGCAGGAAAAAAAAGCCTGGAATCAGTTAGACTGGCTAAAAACAGAGAATTTTACAAATCACCAAGAAAATAAAAACAAGAGGTAAGAAATGATAGCCTTGACATAAATATTTCCCCTGTACTGATAGGAACAGAGACTAATAGGCTTCTATATTTCCAGCAAACATAATCATAGTTTTTAAAATAAAAACCAATTGTTCTTACTCATGTGGAACCAAAATAAATTTCTAAATTACAAACCTACAGATTGTAATAAAACTCCCTAACATTTAGGAATATATAGAACTAGGTAATTGAGTTTACTGTTACAGAGTTTAGAGAAAATTCTTAAGGAATGTAAATTTTTCATATGGAGATGGCAGATTTCATTGATGATAATTGTTCAAGATTAAGGAAAAAGCAGCAAAACTTCTTGAAACAGAGAATTTTATGAAATTTAACAAATATTATTAGCTAAAAATTTAGACATTATAAATATGGATTTTTTTTTGCCTTTGTCTTCTTCATGTCCCTGGTAAGCACTGGATTTGACTATTACATATAAAAAAGGGTAGCTCAGGGATATTTTTCGTCTTTTCAGCTCATTATCTTTCTAATGTAGCTATCAAACCTTAATGGCAAAAGTTGCCAGAAGGAATTATTGTACATATAAAATCTTAAAATATATGGATAGTACTAACTGGAACTTGTTCATTTTTGCATTCTAGAATTAGAGAACCCTATAAACATTAAGAGAGAAAAGCTTAAGATAAATAACTGGAGACTATTAAATGAAGCAAATGGAATTTCTATGAAAGATGGTAACTGAAGTGAACACTTATTTTTGAAATATTTTATTTGTAGAAAATATACATTAGGAAATCTGGATACTTGAAACACATGTTTCTATCTTGAAGCAGTTGTGAACAATTTTTAAGAAGAGATAATGATGACCTAGTGATACACTCAAAAGGCCATGAACCAAAATTAATGCAGTAGGACATTTTATAAGGTCACATTAATTTTGTTAACAGTATTGCTGCAACTTTCTTAATATATTGTCATGTGACACATATGATATATAATCCAGAATACATTTACACATAATCTGATGCACCTAGTTTATGGTGGGTTAAAATTCATCACTAAAATGAGAAGAAAAAATGCTTTTAAAGTTAATTTTGTATACTAAGGAAATGACCACAATTGCTGAATATTAGTTAGATCTTTAAGGTAGAACATAGGGTGCACATTGAAATATAAAAGTCTCTAGTCTGAAGGAGAGGGCTTGCTGGAGACAGAAAAGAGAGGAGATCTGAAGACCATACCCAGAGCATATAAATATTCACGGATTTCAGATAAATATATTCTAGAGAATCACACTGATTTGGAAAGTTAAGTAAGATGATAAGAAACCTAGGAAAATATATTATCTTGGGATGAAAGTGAAGAAAATATTTCAAAGAAATGAAAAGCTCCAAAGCTAGTATTTTAAAAAGTAAGAGGAGATCTGAGCATTGACTGATGGATGTAGCAACAAGGATATTTAAAATACATGTGTTTTAAACTATAAAAACATTTATTTTTAATTAAGTGTATTTCCATATAATGTTGGTGATATTCAGAGTAAAGAGATATGCCTTAAAATTATAGATAAGAAACTTCTATTTATGTCTATGATGAAATGAATTATAATAGAATAAAGAGAACAAATAAAAAACTTACATAAATGGAAATTCATATATCAAGAGAAAAATCAAGAAAAAGATGATTCAAGTGACCAAGGCAGATCTTGGAGAGAGAGAAACTTCAGGGAGGTGAACCAATATTCCACAATATTTTTGAATCCTGCCAAACAATGAGACAAAGATTTCTCATCTAAAAGGCAGAGAAATATTGATAATCTCAAAGGGTTGGAAAGACAAAAATTGGAATTGGGTGCATTTCTAATTCCTGAACTGTGGCTAGAATTTAGTGAGAGAGGTGTCTAAGTCCGTTTAAGCTGCTAGGGCAAAATACTATAGACTGGGTGGCTTGTAAACAACAGAAATTTATTTCTCAACATTTTGGAAGCTGATAAGTCCAAGGTCATGGCACCTATCATGTTTGGTGGCAGATGAGGGCTTATTTTCTAGTTCATAAATGATGTCTTCTAGTTGTGCTATCAGACAGTGGAAGGAGAAATGGCAGCTCTCTGATGCCTCTTTAATTAGGGCACTAATGCAGTTCATGAGTGCTCTGAATTGGTAGGCTCTGAAGGCTATTTAATGACCTCCCAAAAGCTCTATCTCCTAATATTGTCAAATTGATGATTAGGTTTCAACATATAAATTTGGAGATGACACAGACATTCAGACCATTGTCAGAGTGTGCACTTTATAAATTTGTGAACAATAATTTTTTAAAAAAGACTAAAAACAAATGAACAAACAATCCAAACTATTAGCAACGAATTCCAAAAGTAAACTATGTATTTTTTCCATTATCACAGTGTTCAGAAGAGAAGGGCATCTAACCCTTAAGACTTGGAACAAACTGAAAAGAGATTAAACTTGGCAAAAACTGCTGCAATGAATACTCAAGTTGGCAAGGTATCTTATTAGATTAAGGTGACCTTTCACCTGTTTCTTAAAAGAGGCTGAAGTGACTAGGGGACTGGTAACTGTTTAAAGAACTATTTTTTTAAAAAACATCCTGATTTGTAATTATTAAAGATTTACATGATATAAACACTCCTATAAGGCTAATTTAAAGCTAATGATATGACATAACTGAACACAGATTTGGGAAGAAATTCATACATTTGGCTTAAGTCAGTATGAGCTAACTCCAGTAAATTTAACAAAGTCTACCTTCTCCATAAGAAAACAGCATCACAAAATTTATAATATAAATTATCAATTAAGAAATACCAATAATGTATATTAACTCTACTAAGAGAAATAATAGAACAATAGAAACACAGAAAACCTGACTACTAGGATAATAACAGATAAATGCAATAAAAAATGATAAAGGGGAGATCATTACCATTTCCTCAGAAATACAAACTGCCATCAGAGATTACTACAAACAGCTCTATGCACATAAACCAGTAACTATAGAAGAAATGGATAAATTCCTGGATACTTGCACACTCCCATGACTAAGTCAGGAAGAAGTTGAAACCCTGAATAGGCCAGTAGCAAGGTCTGAAGTTGATACAACAATTAATAGCCTACCAACCAAAAAAAATCCAGGTCCGGATGGTTCACAGCCGAATTCTACCAGATGTACGAAGAGGAGGTGCTACCATTCCTGTTGAAACTATTCCAAACAAAACAAAAAGAGGGAATCCTCCCTAACTCTTTCTCTGAGACCAATATCATCCTGATACCAAAATCTGGCAGAGACACAACTAAAAAAGAAAACTACAGGCCAATATCCATGATAAACATTGATGCAGAAATCTTCAATAAACTACTGGCAAACCAAACCCAAGAGCACATCAAAAAGCTTATCCATCAAAATCAAGTAGGCTTTATCCTGGGGATGCAAGCCTGGTTCAACATATGCAAGTCTATAAACATAATCCACCACATAAACAAAACCAAAGACAAAAACACATGATTATCTCAACAGATGCAGAGAAGTCCTTTGACAAAATTCAACAGCACTTTATGCTAAAATCTCTCGATAAACAGGCACCAACGGAACGTATCTCAAAATAATAAAAGCTATTTGTGACAAACCCACAGCCAATATCACACTGAATGGGCAAAAACTAGAAGAACTTCCTTTAAAACCTGGCACTAGACAAGAATGCCCTTTCTAATCACTCCTATTCAATATAGTATTGGAAGTTTCAGCCAGAGCAATTAGGCAAGAAAAAGAAATAAAGGGAATTCAATTAGGAAAAGAAGTCAAATTGTCTTTATTTGCAGATGACATGATCATATATTTAGAAGACCCTATCATCTCAACCCAAAACGTCCTTAAGCTGATAAGTAACTTCAGCAAAGTCTCCAGATACAAAATCAATGTGCAGAAATCACAAGCATTTCTATACACAAATAACAGACAAACAGAAAGCCAAATCAAGAGCAAACTCACATTCATAATTGCTACAAAGAGAATAAAATACCTAGGAATACAACTCACAAAGGATGTAAAAGATCTCTTCAAGGAGAACTACAAGCCACTGCTCAATGAAATAAGAGGGGACACAAACAGATGGAGAAACATTCCATGCTCATAGTTAGGAAGAATCAATATTGTGAAAATGGCCATACTGCCCAAAGTAATTTACAGATTCCAAGCTATCCCCATTAAGCTAGCATTGACCTTCTTCACAGAACTGGAAAAAAAACACTTTAACGTCATATGGAGCCAAAAAAGAGCCTGCATAGCCAAGACAATCCGAAGCAAAAAGAACAAAGTTGGAGGCATCATGCTACCTGACTTCAAACTATACTACAAGGCTACAGTAATCAAAACAGCATGGTACTGGTACCAAAACACAGATATAGACCAATGGAACAGAACAGAGGCCTTGGAAGCAACACCACAAATCTACAACCATCTGATCTTTGACAAACCAGACAAAAACAAGCAACGGGGAAAGGATTACCTGTTTAATAAACAGTGTTGGGAAAACTGGCTAGCCATGTGCAGGAAGCTGAAACTGAACCCCTTCCTTACACCTTATACAAAAAATTAACTCCAGATGCATTAAAGATTTAAACATAAGGACTAACACTGTAAAAACCCTAGAAGAAAACCTAGGAAACACCATTCAGGACATAGGCACACGCAAGGACTTCATGACTAAAACACCAAAAACAATTGCAACAAAAGCCAAAATAGTCAAATGGGACCTAATTAAACATAAGAGCTTCTGCACAGCAAAAGAAACAATCATTAGAGTGAACTGGCAACCAACAGAATGGTCAAATGTTTTGCAATCTACCCATCTGACAAAGGGCTAACACACAGAATCTGCAAAGAATTAAAGCAGATATACAAGAAAAAAACAAACCCATTCAAAAGTGGGTGAAGGATATGAACAGACACTTTTCAAAAGAAGACATATATGAGGCCAATAAACATATGAAAAAATGCTCACCATCAATGATCATTAGATAAATGCAAATCAAAACCACATTGAGATACTATCTCATGCCAGTTAGAATGGCAATCATTGAAAAATCTGGAGAGGATGTGGAAAAAAGGGAAAACTTTTACATTGTTGGTGGGATTGTAAATTAGTTCAACCATTGTGGAAGACAGTGTGGTGATTCCTCAAGGATCTAGAAATAGAAATACCATTTGACCCAGCAATCCCATTACTGGGTATATACCCAAAGGATTATAAATCATTCTAATATAAAGATGCATGCACATCTATGTTCATTGCGGCACTGTTTGCAATAGTGAAGACCTGGAACCCACCCAAATGCCCATCAATGATAGAGTGGACAAAGAAAATGTGACACATCTACACCATGGAAATCTATGCAGCCATAAAAAAGAGAAGTTTGGGTTCTTTGTAGAGACATGGATGAATCTAGAAACGATCATTCTCAGCAAACTGATACAAGAACAAAAAACCAAACACCACATGTTTTCACTCATAGGCAGGTGATGAACAATAACACTTGGGCACAGGGAAGGAAACAACACTCACAGGACTAGGAGGAGGAATAGTGTGGGGGGGAGGGGAGGGACAGTGGGTGCTTGGGGAGGATGGGGAGGGATAACAAAGGGAGAAATGCCTGTTGTAGGCAATGGGGGTGTAGGGGGAATGGAGGCAGCAAACCACCATGGCATATATGTACCTATGCAACAATCCTTCAGGGTAGAGGATGTGCACATGTACCTCAGAGCCCAAAGTACAATAAAAAAATAAATAAAAAACTTAATTGACAAGATGATAGTATTAAGAAATGGACCCTATAGGGCTGGGCGCGGTGGCTCACGCCTGTAATCCCAGCACTTTGGGAGGCCAAGGCGGGTGGATCACGAGGTCAAGAGATCGAGACCATCCTGGCCAACATAGTGAAACCCCGTCTCTACTAAATACAAAAAAATTTAGCCGGGCATGGTGGCATATGCCTGTAATCCCAGCTACTTGGGAGGCTGAGACAGGAGAATCGTTTGAACCCAGGAAGCAGAGGTTGCAGTGAGCCGAGAATGCGCCATTGCACTCCAGCCTGGGTAACAAGAGCAGAACTCCGTCTCAAAAAAAAAAAAAGAAAGAAAAGAAAAGAAATGGACCCTATAAGAAGTGAGCAAGTCATTAGGATGAGCCCTCATGCATGATATTAGTGCTTTATAAAGGTCTTGAGGTGGTGGTAGATCTGTTCCTTCTGCCTTATGACAACATAGCGTTTGTCTGCTCCAGAAGAACCGGTATTCAAAGCACCATCTTGGAAGCAGAGACCAGGCCCTCACTAGACACTCTATTTGCTGGAGCCTTGATCTTTTTCTTCCCAACCTCCAGAATTGAGAGAATAAACTTCTGTTGTGTGTAAATTAAAAAAAAAAAGCTATTTAATCAGATTAATAAAATTAATTTTAAGTTGGAGTTTTTAAAATAGATAATTAAGATTTATTTCTAAAAATTAAATAGGTAATTAAAAATTCAAAAATGTAAGTATTCACTGTGTATAAAAATTAACTAAAAACCAACAAAAGAGAAACAAAGCCATATGCCCACACAAAAATTTATACAAAAATATTTATAGCAGCTTAGCTTGTAGTAAAAAAACAAAATACAGGTAACCTAAATGTCCTTCAACATGAAAGTGATCAGGACATGTTGCATATCCATACAGTAAAATATTATAAATGGTGGCAAACCAATGCAGTGGAATACTATTTGGCAATGAAAATTAACCACTGGTAGACTCAATGCATTTCAAGATAATTATATTGAGTAAGAGAAGTTAGACAAAAAAAAAACCTACTGCATGATTTCATTTATATGAAACTCTA
Source organism: Leontopithecus rosalia (assembly GCA_028533165.1). NCBI lineage: Eukaryota > Metazoa > Chordata > Mammalia > Primates > Cebidae > Leontopithecus > Leontopithecus rosalia. The sequence goes on along the minus strand of JAPYYA010000042.1, from coordinate 3,529 downwards.
AAAAATGCAAACAAATCTATATTAACAGGAAGCAGTTTATTGGTTGCCTTGTAAAGTTAAATATGGAGAAGGGTAGGTGGTAGGTATTACAAATACATTTGAAGGATGAACCAGAAAATTGTAAGGAACTTTTGTGAAATTATGTAAAAGACATAGAGAAAACAGAGATACATATTTTAAAAAGATAAGTGTTTGGCAAAACGTATTAAACAGTAAAGCTCAAATGAGTGCATTTTATTTATGAGTATGTAAAGTACACCTCAGTAAAGTTGATTTGCAATAAAAAAAGATAACTAACTAAAAGCAGGTTGTTAATATGGTTCTTGTTTTGTTTAGTGACTCAGTCTAAAAGTCAGTTTGGTTAATCACCCAGCAGGAGTGGAATTTATAGAATACCAAATCATAAACCAGCTGGAAAATTTGAGTTTTATATGATTCCTAGCAATTATATTTTTGCTTTTTTTTCTACTCTCAAATTAAAAGCCCATTTTGTCACATTGGGACATGTCTCAAAACTGCTCACACAGTAGAAATTTTATGTTTCATACCTTACCAGTCTTCCAGTGTAATTGCATATGCTTCAAATATTTGTTTTCTACTTTATTCACTAAATCTATCCAGCAGGATTACTTTCTGATCTATAAATTTAACTTAAAAGACTGCAGATGATTTTAAATCCAAAAATGTCATTACAACATGTTGTTATGTTTTAAAAACTCATTCAAGCTCTTAGAACACAGTTGTACTGAAAAGCTATCATTAAAAATAGCTAATGATGTTTAGAATTTACGATTATTAGGTTGAGCATTTTACATACATTATTTAATCCTTGAAAGTATTTAATATCCATATTTAAATATGTCATCCTGAAGCAGGCATAGGGTTTTTTAATCAAAGACAGACTATCATTATTATTCATATTTACAGGAATAATAGCATCAGTTGCCAACACACCATTATCAATAATATAGTGTGATGTAGTGACAGCCAGATGTTTACAATGATCCAAATAAACAGTTCTGTCCCACAGGAGAGGAATCCTAGAACTATGAATCTGGGCACTAATACAGGCGTTGTTATATACCCTCCTCTCAATAGGGAGAGAAAGTTGATACACCTAATGTAAACAAATCATTTGGAGTGTGCATGGTTAGTTCAGAATTTCATCCCTTTTGAAAATATAAAAGTACAACTCTAGAAAGATAAACCCCTACATCTATCTGAAGTTCCTTCACTCTAAATACTGTTATCATTTAACTTACAAGGCCTGATTTTAACCCAAATACCAGCTTTCTTGGCTTAAAAACTCTATCTGTTCAGAGACATTAAAATATTTACATGGCTTCTACACAATCTTTAGGAAAATTCCAATTCCATTATGTTGATGAGAAAAATATCAACGAAGTGTTTTTATTTTGTACAATAATATGTATAAAGTAGATAATAAAGGATACAAATATTGTTGTATCTGGCTTCAGAACAGTGTACACTCTCCACACTATACTACTTTTTTGTTACTACAATTTAGGATTAAATTTAGAAATGAAGGACTACAGCAGTTTTTATTATAATTTACCTTTTTTCCCCATTATCCAAAAACAGCACTTCTTTATATGTGATTTGGAGATGTTTCTTTAGTAAAACATAACATCAGTTAAGTCAAGACATTTGATGTTAATATTTTGAGAAAATAAATAAGTATGTGCACACGTCTATGACTTGTTTTATGCTCTAGAAAATATCTTTGTGACATACTTTTACTTATGCAATTATTTTTTTAAAGTTTTAAAGGGTCAAAAGCTGTGTATTCACTATGTTTATTTGAAATGCTTCTGTATTAGTTTGTTCTCATGCTGCTAATAAAGATGTACCAAGACTCAGTAATTTATAAAGAAAAGAGGTTTAATTGACTCATAGTTCCCCATGGCTTGGGAGGCTTTACTATCATGGTGGAAGGCAAAGGAGGAACAAACTCACTTCTTACATGGCTGCGGACAAGACAGCTTGGGCACACGTGCTCCCATTTATAAAACCATCAGATCTAATGAGACATACTCACTATCATGAGAACAGCACAGGAGAGGCTTGCCCCATGATTCAATTACTACCTACCAGGTCCCTCCCACAAGTGGGAATTATGGGAGCTACAACTTAAGATGAGATTTGGGTGGGGTCACAGCCAAACCATAACAGCTTGTAAACATGTACAACACATATAAATAGACAATTATGATTCCTATTTTTTCCATACTTTGCTGGGCAGTATCTTTTTTTATTATTATGTTTAATTTAGAAATAATAAGCAAAAACTATTTTAAAATGAGCTACTTTTTTCTTACTTCAGTTTTTAAATATATAGATAAATTATATTAAAATTCTAAGAACACAACTGTTAGCCATTATTGCTGTTTTTATATTTTTAATTAATTATTTATATTCAATTTGATTTTAGTGTGAAAATTTGAAAAGTTAACTGTGTGTATGCCACCTCATTGCTGTTGCTTTTTCAAAAACAACATTTTTGCTGAGATTTTTTTTTAATTTGTAGTTTTAACTTTTTAAATAAAAGCCATTCTGTGATATGTTGATATTAATGGTAAAGCTAAAGTGAAAATACAATATTCATTTTGAAATTATCGAGAAGTAAAAAGATGTCTTCAAAGTTCATCATTTCTAATGACCTCATTTAAGCCCTAAAACATATGTATTTATTAATTTAAAATCCTTTATTATACTCATTCTCTAGCTGTAATAGGTGATCATATTTATGAAGCTATTACCAGATTCCAGCATCATATCACATCATATAGTCATTTTACATATTATGTAATAAACTAAAGGTAAATTTTTTAATTGAAATTTTTTATTATTTAGTATGAGTTTCTTTTTCTTTTTTTTTCTTTTTTTTACTTTCTGTATACCTTTGTTTTCTTTTTGTAAAAAATTTTATTGCATTTTAGGTTTTGGGGTACATGTGCAGAACATGCAAGATATTTGCATAGGTACACACGTGGCAGTGTGTTTTGCTGACTTCCTTTCCTTCACCCACATTTGGCATTTCTCCCCAGGCTATAAATTACTTTTAGCTCTGTTTTGGCTGTCCTAATGAGAACAACAAGAATTCTAAAAGGAAGAGTAATCCAATTCTATGGGAGAAAAATCAAGTCTTTTGAAACCTGCTTCCCTGGAAGAAATGTGCACCTTTCTAAGAAGCTACGTCAGGAAATTTGGCTATTTCAGGAAATTTTGGATGCAAAATTTTAAAAATGTAAAATTAGCAAGTAAACAATATTAAGTCTATTAGACCTCAGAAATAGCACTGTAAATAAAACTGGCTATGTTTTACAAACACTTAACCAGGTCCTAATCATTGTGCTAAATCCTTCATACACAATTTCTTTTTTTTTTTTTATACTTTTTTTTAAATTGCATTTTAGGTTTTGGGGTACATGTGCAGAACATGCAAGATGGTTGCATAGGTACACACGTGTCAGTGTGTTTTGCTGCCTTCTGCCCCCTCACCCATATT
>JAPYYA010004199.1:0-12045 GCA_028533165.1 Leontopithecus rosalia | reverse complement strand
CAAGTTGGTTTTCTGATGTTTTAACCTAGACCTTTGAGGTTATTTCAATTGTGCTTTCGTCCCCATCCACAAGTAAGCTATTTCAACTAGTTCCTTGAGGCATTGTGAAAAAAGTGGTCTTTGTCCGAGTCCCTTGTTAATTTAAGCCCCTTATTAAAAGTTTCTCACTGAAGCCACCTGAATTCAAGTCAGCCTCATCCCTTGCCCTGGTGGTTTTCAATTCCAGCATGTCAGAATACCTGGGGAGCTTTTAAGGCAAGCACATCAGTGCCTGCACTCCATCCCAGATCAATTAACTCAGAATCTCCAGGGGTATTACAATATTTTAAAGGCTCCTCTGGGATTCTAACTGTTCCACTAGACTTGTTTTAGTTGAGAATCACTGGATTCAAACACAAAATCCCCTTAATTAGCATCTCCTTTTTTCTGAGCACCTTAGATCTAATCAGTACCACTCTTAGTCCACATTCCTTGTTTATTTTCCGGCTCTTTCTTTTTTGCCCTTTGGCAAATCACTTCCACTCACGTGAGAAACAGAGTTTTCAGTCTGGGTGGATAATTCTGTTTTAGTCGATTCACAAATGTAGTTTGAGTAATTATTTTTTGTTTTTATGTTTGAAAAAGGGTCACGGGGGATTGCGGTGGTGCGATCAAAACTCACTGCAGCCTCAACCTCCTGGGCTCAAGTGATCCTCTTGCCTCAACCTCCCTAGTGGCTCGGGCTACAGGCACGTGCCACCAATCCTGGCTAATTTTAAATTTTTTTGTAGAAATAAGGTTTCACTAAGTTGTGCAGGCTGGGCTCAAACTCCTGGGCTCAAGTGATTCTCCCACTTTGGCCTCTCAAAGTTTCAGGATTATAGATGTCAGCCACTGTGCCTGGTCTAGTTTGGGTAAATTTTAATTTTTCCATATAACTTCTGAAAATTCCATGGCAAATCACTCTTGATAACTTATTTAAAAAATCAGATGTTGTTTTTGAATGTACATCAATGATTGTCATTTGAGGATTTTTTTCTTCTGTTTTTTTTGTTTTTGTTTTTTTAAAGGAAGTTTCTCACTGTCACCCAGGCTGGAGTGCAATGGTGTGATCTCTGCTCACTGCAACCCCTGCCTCCTGGGTTCAAGCAATTCTTCTGCCCCAGACTCCTACCACCACACCCGGCTAATGTTCTGTATTTTGAGTAGAGATGAGGTTTCATTATGTTGGCCAGGTTGGTCTCGAACTCGTGACCGCATAATCTGCCCACCTTGGCCTCCCAAAGTGCTTGGATTACAGGTGTGAACCACCTCACCCCACCTTTTCTTCTGCTTTTAGCAATATTAAACTGAAAAAGAAACCACTTTGAGTATGGCACACCTTCCTTAACATTCTAACTAAGCTGATGAAATCAGGGAATCCTTTGTAGGACAGAAATGTCAAACACATTCTAGAGGATTAAGAAAAGCTCTTGACCCAGAGTTTGCCATACTGATGCCTGCTGATCCCCCTGGGGTCTAGAGCATGGATTATGGGCTCTAGGGGATAGGAATCTGGAGTTTCTAGCAGGGTGAGAGGTAAGATCTAAAATTCTCTGCATAGGCTGGGCATGGTGGTTCACACCTATAATCCCAGCACTTTCAGAGGCTGAGATGGGTGGGTCACTTGAGGTCAGGAGTTCTAGGCCAGCCTGGCCAACATGGTGAAACCCAGTCTCTACCAAAAAATACAAGAATGAGCTGGGCGTGGTAGCACACACCTGTGGTCCTAGTTACTGGAGAGGCTGAAGCAGAATTGCTTGAACCTGAGAGGTGAAGGTTGCAGTGAGCTGAGACTGTACCACTGCACTCCAGCCTGAACAACAGAGTAAAACCCTATCTCAAAAAAAAAAAATCTCAAGGCCAGGCACAGTGGCTCATGGCTCTAATCCCAGCACTTTGGGAGGCGGAGGCGGACAGAGCATTTGAGGTCAGGAATTCGAGACCAGCCAGACCAGCATGGGGAAACCCCATCTCTACCAAAACTACAAAAATTAGCCAGGCGTGGTGGCAGGTGCCTGTAATCCCAGCTACTCAGGAGGCTTAGGCAGGAAAATTGCTTGAACCTGAGAGGTGGAGGTTGCAGTGAGCTGAGACTGTACCACTGTACTTCAGCCTGAGCAACAGAGTAAAACCCTGTCTCAAAAAAAAAAAAAAAAAAATCTCAAGGCCAGGCACAGTGGCTCACAGCTATAATCCCAGCACTTTGGGAGGCGGAGGCGGACAGATCATTTCAGGTCAGGAGTTCGAGACCAGCCAGACCAACATGGGGAAACCCCATCTCTACTAAAACTACAAAAAAATTAGCCAGGCGTGGTGGCAGGTGCCTGTAATCCCAGCTACTCAGGAGGCTGAGGCAGGAGAATTGCTTAGACCTGGGAGGCAGAGGTTGCAGTAAGCAGAGATCGAGCCACTGCACTCCAGCCCAGGTGACAGAGCAAGACTCTATCTCAAAAAAAAAGAAGAAAGAAAAAAGAAACGGTTAAGTAAGTTGCACAAGATCTTACAGCTATAAATCTTCAAACCCAGACTGGCTGCCTCCAGAGTGCACTGTTAACCCTTAAGTTACACAGCATCTGGGAAAGTTCTTTCATGATTACAATCTAAGTATCTTGCATGTGTGTGTGTGTGTGTGTGTGTGTGTGTGTGCGTGAGAGTGAGAGAGAGAGAGAGAGAGAGAGAGAGAGACAGAGACATAATCTCGCTCTGTTGCCCAGTATGGAGTACAGTGGCCTGTTATCTTGGCTCACTGCAACCTCCACCTCCTGGGTTCAAGCAATTCTCTGCCTCAGCCTCCTGAGTAACTGAGATTACTGGTGCCCGTCACCATGCCTGGCTAATTTTTTGTGTTTTTAGTAAAGTTGCAGTTTCACCATCTTGGCCAGGCTGGTCTTGAACTCCTGACCTTGTGATCCACCCACCTCAGCCTCCCAAAGTGCTGGGATTACAGGCGTGAGCCCCCATGCCTGGCTCACTTTTTTTTTTCTTTTTTGAGACGGAGTCTTGCTCTGTTACTCAGGATGGAGTGCTGTGGGACCATCTTGGCTCATTACAACCTCCACCTTCCGGTTCAAGTGATTCTCCCACCTCAGCCTCCCAAGTAGCTGGCATTACAGGCACCCACCATCATGCCCGGCTAATTTTTGTATTTTTTGTAGAGACAGGATTTCACCACGTTGGCCAGACTGGTCTTAACTCTTGACCTCAGGTGATCTGCCCGCCTCCACCTCCCAAAGTGCTGGGATTACAGGCGTGAGCCACCAAGCCCAGCCGGCTCTCTCTTATTTCTTTGTTAGTACTCTATTCATTTCTTATCCTTTTTTCTTTTTTTCTCTTAAATAGGCGATTATTATTAACAAGCAAGTACTCTATTCATTTCTGCCTGAGAGTATGGCACACTTAATTATTAACTGATTTGTTTAATGTCTATCTCATTCTCTAGACTCTTTCTCTTTGAGAGCAGGAAGCTTTTGGCGGGGGCGGGGAGGGGGGGAGGTGGTACAGAATCTCGCTCTGTTGCCCAGGCTGGAATGCAATGGCAGGATCTCGGCTTATTGCAACCTCTGCCTCCTGGGTTCAAGCAGTTCTCCTGCCTCAGCCTCCTCAGTAGCTCGGATTAACAGGCGCGCTCCAACAGACCTGGCTAATTTTTTTATTTTTAGTAGAGGTGGGTTTTCACCATGTTGATCAGGCTGGTCTCGAACTCCTGACCTCATGATCTGCCCGCCTCAGTCTCCCAAACTGCTGGGATTACGAACGTGAGCTACCGCGCCCTATCAACGAGAGCAGTTGCCATTTTACCGCCATACCCAGTAGCTAGCTTACAGTAGATGCTCAATAGTTGTTGATGGCATAAAATGTGAAGAAAAAAATGTTTCATTCATGGAGTAATGTGCCATCTCGTGGAACTTTAAAATATTGTCATTTAAATCCCTTAAATTTTCCCCGGAATTGATGGTTCGAGTGCTGTTTTTCAGTTGTATTCGAGTAGTTTTCTTTTTTCTTTCATTTTTTTTTTAATTGAACTGGGCCTTTTGAGATTTTTTAGTGCTCTAGAATTGCACAGCTTCTCCAGGTCAGGTTTGGGGCCTACTAGGTTTGCTTGGTGAAATGAATTGTGCACCTGGGTCATGCATGGTCACTGCTTTACTTTCAGAAACCGTTCGCCTCCACTTTTACAAAAGAGAGTACACAGATCCCTTTCTAAGCTCTTGGCTTATAACGATCCCTGAGGTACATTCAGAGCCCCTTCCTCGCGGCGTTCATACAGCTGTCTCAGGGGTCTGTGGGTCAGCAATCCCCAATTCCTCATCACATATTCCTCACAATGCATGCTGGCTAAAATGGAAATTGCGTTCAGAAATAGCCCTGCTCTGCTATCATACACTAGGAGAAAGGGGGAAATTATGTTCCATTAGAAACCCTAGGCTCTCTTGCATGCTTCGCAATGTGAAATAATTTTTTACAAAATATCAATACGTTAAGAACTACTTCCCTCATTTACCTACTAGAGGCAGCCTACTTTATGCAGTTAGCATGACCTTCCTCTCCAAACCAGAAATGGATAAAAAGAGAAGGGTAAGTATGGTTATAACTCTAGATGCTGCAGCTTCCTCTTCAATCTACGTCTCATATTAACTAACAACGGAGGCCGGAGGCCGGAAGTCTTAGACACCAGCGAGAGCCGCTCCTTCCCGACGACTCTATGGCTTTCCTCTACTCTACGGCTCACCTCGTTGTTAGTTGTATTCACTAACAACGGAGGCTGGAGGCCGGAAATTTTAGACACCAGCGAGAGCGGCTTCTTCCCCACGACTCTATGGCTTTCGGGTTACTTAAGCCACGGAGAACTCTATGGTTCCGGGGCGGGCCGGTAGGTTTGAGTTTGAAGACAGGCGGGAAGATGATGACAGCAGCTGTCGGCAGGCCAGGGTTCTCCCGAGTGGGAGGACGCTGGGACTGTGGCTTGCCCTGATCGTCCGAGAAGGGTTTCACATGAATCTTCTGCGTCGGGGTGGGAAACGGCGGCGTTCAGAGTCAGGCTCAGATTCGTTGTCGGGAAGCGGCGGTGACAGCAGTGCCAGCCCCCAGCTCCTCTCCCGGACCGTGCTGAGCCCGCCGCCGGGCCTGGGTCGCTGCCTGAAGGATCGCGGCCGTCAGTCAGCCGCAACTGCAGGTGCTCCGGGAATCCGGGAGGCCGCGGGCGACGGGGGTAGCTCCGCCGGGCCCTGGGTCGGGAGGTGTTCTCCCCCCACGGGGCTTGCTTGATTGCATACCCCATTGGGCTTCTATTCCCCTTCTCTGTGACTCGGGCCTGGTGTGGCAGGTCACTTTCTGTTCAGACATACGCGTGTTTTCAGTGGTCGCCTGGTATTAATGTTCACGTGGCTTCTGGGTCTTTCGACCTTTTCAGAAACAACTTCCTAGTTAGCCAAATACCATCACCTGTTGGAGGGCTCGCTCCTCATAGTACGCAGTGCTCCTTACAGATCCTTAAGACCGGATTGTTGGGCCTGGAGGATAGCACAGGCTGTTTGGCGTTCAGGGATTCGTAATGAGATTGGTTGGGTGTCTGGTGGATGTCTACCCAATTTTAAAAAATCATTAGTTATGCGGTCGTCATGGAACTAAAACTTACAAATAGAAACTTACCTAACTAAGCTTTGTAATGCTTCCATGTTGTCCTCTTCCCCCTACTTGCCTGTAATTCGAAGACTTTATCTACTGTGTATTGCACAGGGGTTTTTGTTTGTTTGTTTCTTTGAGGCTTTTAAGGAATTGTTTTTATTATATGCCGTAAATAACAATTTATTGCTTTTCTATATATGGTCAGTTTCTCATAAGATTGTTGAAGTCAGGATGTGCTTTAAATAGCTTCAACACAGGAATTCCAACACACAGTGAAGGGCTAACTGTAAACTCATACATTAGAAGTAAATTTTAATTTTTTCTTTTTCCTAAAAGGAGAATGCAAGCCTACCGCTCCCGACTGCCAAATAGACAAGCTACTATTGGCAAATTGGGGACTTCCTAAAGCAGTTCTGGAAAAATACCACAGTTTTGGTGTAAAAAAGATGTTTGAATGGCAGGCAGAGTGCCTTTTGCTCGGACAAGTCCTGGAAGGAAAGAATTTAGTCTATTCAGGTATCCAAATTAATGTAAACTAATTACTATTTTTAAGATAGGATGCAAAGAGTACTCCATTGAAGTAGTTATGGTTCTTTTAAAAGGTGAATGAGGCAGTGCTTTAAAACTAGAGAAAATCTTAAAATATGTGTGAAAAGTGGAGTTTTATTTATGTTTAAATTACAAAAGTTTTGTTATGTGACTATGGGGGGGGAAGCAAGAAAAATGACAATTTAAAGAGTGAGCAATTCCACTTGCCATCATCATGCTCAACATACATATATCCCAGTGAGTATGCAATGAGAGATATAAACCTGCTCTTCCCCCATTTGATCCTGGTTGCTTTTCAGGGTATGAACATTATACATTGTATGTTTGTTAATTGACTTTTTTTTTAGAGACAGAGTCTTGCTCCAGACTGGAGTGCAGTGGCTCTATCTGGGCTCATTGCAACTTCCATCTCCCAAGTTCAAGTGATTCTCCTGCCTCAGCCTCCCAAGCAGCTGGGATTGCAGGCGTGGACCGCCAGGCCCGGCTACTTTTGTATTTTTAGTTGAGACAGGGTTTTACCATGTTGGCCAGGCTGGTCTCAAACTCCTGACCTCAAGTGAGTGACCCACCTCAGCTTCCCAAAGTGCTGGGATTATAGGTGTGAGTCACCGCACCCAGTCATAAATTGACCTTTTTGTGCAGGGTTGTATATACAAACAATACGTAATATACTTTATAAAATTTATTTAAAACAATTTATGTGGGTTTTCAAGGGCAACTATGACATGCACAATTTTTAACCCATGCTTACTATGCTACTTTAATCTTTTGATAAGATGCAATTCCTTTGTGTCAGTTTTCTCTGAAATTATGAGTCACACAGATTTTTGGCTGTAAGGAAGAATTAAATAATTAACGAGCAGATATAAGTTCAGGCAGTGGAATTAGACTGGTTGGATTTGAAAACTGTCACTGGCTATGCAGCCTCACAGATCACTTAGGAAGAGTGAGTGTCTGTGTTGGTGAGTATTTGTACCTTGGTAGTACTTAGGGAGGATTACATTATTTCATATATGAGAGCTCAGAAACTTTTTGGCACATATAAAATACTTGTATTGTGAAAGGACATTACAAAAAAATAAAATATAAAATACTCATAAATGCTAAGAAGTCGTAGTTAGTAGCAATGGCATAATGGCTTGACCATTTCAATTGCATGAAACTGAAACTTGGGTATCATTCAGAACCTTGGTCACCAGCTTATACAGTTAATCACCAAGTCCTGTGTCTGTTACCTCATATATCTCTTGCTTCTGACTCCTTTCTGTTTTTAGGTCCATTACCTGGTACATACAACTCATTATCATCTTTCTTCTAGACTATGCAGTAGCTTTGAAACTAGTTCTTCCTTTTCCTCTGATATTGGCCTTGCTCCTATAGCCCAAGTGGTCTTTAAAAAATTGTTTTTGTAGATATGGGGGTGTCCTTGTGTTGTCCAGGCTGATCTTGAACTCCTGGGCTCAAGTAATCCTCCCAAAGTTTTGGGATTACAGGCATGAATGACTGTGCCCATTCCAAAGTGATCTTTATAAAGTACAAATATGATTTTTATCACTCCTAAAGCTCATCAGTCTCTGCATTGCTTTCAGGACAAGGTTTAAACTTCTTAAATGGTGGGATAGTAAACCCTTCTTGTGGCACTTTCATTATCTCTTCTTTTACACTCCTGGAGTACTTTATACTCCATGCTTACTAAATTACTTACTGTGTCATCTGAACATGCTAGTCTTTCTTCTAGGCCTTTGCACCACATGCTGTTCCTTAGGCATGGCATTCCTTTCCTCTTAATTTTTTTTTTTTTTTGAAACAAAGTCTTGCTGTGTCACCCATGCTGGAGTACAGTGGCATGATGGTAACTCATTGCAGCCTCCACTTCCTGGGTTCAAGTAGGTCTCAAGTCTCAGCCATCCAAGTAGCTGGAATTACAGGCACATACCACCTCAACCTTCTTGGCCTCCCACATTGCTGAGATTACAGGCATCAGCCACCGCCCCAGCCTCCTCTTGTTTTCTTCCTTCCCTTCTCATAAGATTCCTTGCAGCTCCTTTTCCTCAACATTTTTTTTTTTTTTGAGACGTAGTCTTGCTCTGTCACCCAGGCTGGAGTGTAGTGTCACGATATCAGCTCACTGCAATCTTTGACTCCCGGGTTCAAGCAATTCTCCTGCCTCAGCCTCCCGAGTAGCTGGGACTCCAGCTGCCCACCACCATGCCTGGCTTTTTTTTTTTTTAAACTTATTTTTGTAATAATAGAGATGGGGTTTTATCATGTTGTCCAGGATGGTCTCAAACTCCTGAAGTGATCCCCTGGCCTCGGCCTCCCAAAGTGCTGGGAATACAGGCATAAGCCACTGCGCCCAGCCCTTTTCCTCAAATTTGGTCACATCTTCTATCATGATAAAGTTGTTCATCTACTTCCTTCAAGCAGGCCTTTTAACCATTTGGTAGTTAAAGGAAAGGATCTTTAGGTATCAACTAGATACTCAATAGTATTCATCATACATTGTTGATATAAATATTTGTTTACACTGTTTTTAGTGAAACTATTTAGACAGCTGGTTTAAAGTAAAAGGCCTTTCAGGGTATAAAAGTTTTAAATGCAGTTGTGGCCTTAGTGATAGATTAGCCTTAGGTGCTGTAGTACTACACATTGCTTAAAACATTTATTGATGAAGTATACCAAGTATTACTTTTTTCTTATAATCTTGTGTTATAATCATGTTTTAGCTCCTACAAGTGCTGGGAAGACTCTTGTGGCAGAATTACTTATTTTGAAACGTGTTTTGGAAATGCGGAAGAAAGCTTTGTTTATTCTTCCCTTTGTTTCTGTGGCTAAAGAGAAGAAATACTATCTCCAGGTAATGTTTTTTACTAAGTTTGAAATAGTGAAAGGCTCAATATTGGCTGCCTTGGCTTCATTCGTTTGAAATAGAATTATAAAAGCAAGTGGAAAACAAAGTTTCTTTATTGCATCCCATGTAGCTTTAAGAGGTGACTGCAGGCCGGACACGGTGGCTCACACCTGTAATCCCAGCACTGCACTATGGGAGGCTGTGGTGGGCAGATCACCTGAGGTCAGGAGTTTGAGACCAGCCTGACTGTCATGGAAAAACACTGTCTCTACTAAAAATACAAAATTAGCCGGGCATGATGATGCATGCCTGTGATCCCAGCTACTTGGGAGGCTGAGGCAGGAGAATTGTTTGAACCTGGGAGGTGGATGTTGCACAGTGAGCCCAGATTGTGCCATTGCACTCCATCCTGGGCAACAAGATTGAAACTCTGTCTCAACAACAACAAAAAAAAGGTGACTGCTAAAAACATTAAAAATTCACAGAAGAGGGCTGGGCGTATTGGCTCATGCCTGTAGTCCCAACACTTTGGGAGACTGTGGTGGGTGGATCATCTGAGGTCAGGAGTTCGAGATTAGCCTGGCCAACATGGTGAAACCCCGTCTCTACTAAAAATACAAAAATTAGCTAGGTGTGGTCACACACACCTATGATCCCAGCTACTTGGGAGGCTAAGGCAGGAGAATCGCTTGAACCCAGGAGACAGAGGTTGCAGTGAGCTGAGACTGTGCCATTGCACTCCAGCCTGGGCAACAGAGTGAGACTCCGTCCCAAAAAAAAAAAAAAAAAAAATTTTTTGGTTTTAAATTTATAGAAGTAAATTAAAAAAAATTATTGCGTCAAGCAGAAGGGACCATCAAATCAAAAGAATAATTGGTGAAAATTGTGTAAAAATATGTAAACTTTTTCTTAGGAGATAAACGGAATACTTCAACTAGCAAATAAACATGCACATTGAGAATGAGCATGTAACTGAACAGTAGAACTAGACTGACGCATAGAAAGGAAAGAATATTTAAGGAAGCATATCCGTGGCTGGGTGTGGTGGCTCACACCTGTAATCCCAGCACTTTAGGAGGTCAAGGCGGGCGGATCGCCTGAGGTCAGGAGTTAGAGACCAGCCCAAGTAACACTAACATGAAACACCATCTCTATTTAAAAAAGGGAAGCATACTCTGTCCTAATTGAGGGCCATTTAGGAATATTTAGGGGATAAAGGTCAAGATCCATTGGTGCTTATGTAAAGCTTCAGGTGTGTGATCCATTCCTCTGTTCTGCAAATATGACTAATAGTTTACATCAATGTGATGCTCACAGTTTTTAGGGCATTTTCACAACTACAGTGTTTTATTAAAGGGAATAAATTTACTGTTGTGATTTCTGCAGTAAAAATGGGCTTTTGGAATGGAAAGACCGGTATACTGATTCTTAAAGAAATGTGGGTTCTAGTCCCAGTTTTGCCACTAACTATGTCTTTAGGCCAGGCACGTAACCTGCTGGGCCTCAGTTTTTTTCATGTGTAAAATTAGGATGTTAACCCTTAGCACTGTGGGTTAACTCGGCAAACACTCAGGAAAATTTTATTGAATGAACAACTCTAAATTTCTGTGGTTCTATAAATCTTTTTAACAGTTATTTCAGAGGCCAAATAGCCAACAAAGCTGGTCCTACATGGTAACATCTCTCAACTTAGACCCAAACTAACAAAGTGATTAAAGGATCCTTTTTATTGAAAGGTATGTTAGTTAAAAGTTAAACCAAAAAAAAATTATTATAAAAGTCCCACTGAATTTTACTTTTAAAAACTTTTCTTCCAATTACATTAAAAATTTGTCATTAGTAGGATAATGAGACTATTTTTCTCATGAGGTACAAATTTATTTCTTCAAGTGTTACAACTAGTTTCTTGCTATTTATTAGATTAAAAATGTTAGTGCTTAAGGTAGTTTTTCTCCCATTTTAATTCCTATAAATAGCTCTTAGAACTTTTTAGATTATTGTGCTTTCATTAAAATGGTATAGTTTTATTTGACTCTTAATAGCAATCTAAGTTTTGCCAGTTCTAAACTTTATATTTTAGCATATGATTCTAAAAAGAACCAGTGTGTCTTGGCCAGAAACAACTGATGACAGTAATCTGATAGATGTCTTTAGATACTTACCTCTATGTTCTGGGATAGAACCTGTCTATACCTCTTGAATTTCAAGTGTTTTCACCTGTATTGTTTCTTTTTACTGAATTCAGAGTCTGTTTCAGGAAGTAGGAATAAAAGTAGACGGTTATATGGGCAGCACCTCTCCAGCAAGGCATTTCTCTTCCTTGGATGTTGCAGTCTGCACAATTGAAAGAGCCAATGGTCTGATCAATCGCCTCATAGAGGAAAATAAGATGGATCTGTTAGGTAAGAAAGTTAGAAAAGAAGTAAATACTTTCTGTTGCTTTTTTTGATGGAATGAAGGGGAGCTCTTGTGATTTCTCTAGGTCCCGTTTGTTTTTCTATGGTCTATCATCTACTTCTAAAGGCAAGAATTGGCATCTGTAATGATAGGAACTCTGTGTTTATAAGTTTTGTGTCCTGCTGCTGTTATTGACTCCATTACGTTGCATGTTTGTACTTTACAAAACGTAAAGGGCCCTTGTTCAAGCATGAAGAGCTAAAAGAAGGCAGAGATGTAAGGAAAACTTTGGCAGTTTCCCCAGAAATCAAAAGTAAAGGATATCCTTGAGCCCTCGATAATTTCTTCTTGCTTCTTTCTTATCTAAACCCTACCAGGAATAGAAGGAAGCCTGCTGGGCCAGATCTGTCATTTTTGCAGTTAGTGTACATGTGTTTTTGTTCCTATATTCTGGTGCTCTGATGTCTATTTTGGGCTTGGACCCAGAGGCTACCATTTAGCATGGAAGTGGTAGGGACCTGCTGAAATTGATACTGTATTTGAGCTTGGGGTTCTGGGAAGATTTTCTATCTTAATGCATTTTTTGCCATTATGGAAAGGCC
>JAPYYA010004198.1:0-12049 GCA_028533165.1 Leontopithecus rosalia | reverse complement strand
GTAAGTTGTCCATTCTTGTTATCATTTCCTCAAATCTTTTTTCAAGGTTCTTAGTTTCTTTGCACTGATTTAGAACATGTTCTTTTAGTTCACAGAAGTTTCTTATTACCCACCTTCTGAAGTCTGATTCCGTCATTTCATCACTCTCATTCTCCATCCAGCTTTGTTCTTTTGCTGGTGAGGAGTTTTGGTCCTTTGTAGGCAGTGAGGTGTTCTGGTTTCGGGTGTTTCCCTCCTTTTGCGCTGATTTTTTTCCCATTTTTGTGGATTTATCCACCTGTCGTCTGAGTAGTTGCTGATTTTTTGATTGGGTCTCTGAGTAGTGGCCCAGATTGTTAATGATGAAGTATTTCTGTTTCTTATTTTTCCTTTTAACAGTCCAGCCCCTCTGCTGTATGACTGCTGAGTTGCACTCTGGGCCCTGCTTGCCTGGGGTACACCTGTAGCAGCTGCGGGACAGTGAGGGATGCTACCAGTTTCTTCTTCTATCTTTGTCCCAGAATGATGCCCACCAAATGTCAGTCTGATCAGTCCTTTTTGAGGTGATTCTTTGGGTATACAGGGGTCAGGGAGTTGCTTGAGGAGACAGTCTGTACTTTTTTTTTTTTGAGACGGAGTTTCACTCTTGTTACCCAGGCTGGAGTGCAATGGCGCCATCTCAGCTCACCACAACCTCCACCTCCTGGGTTCAGGCAATTCTCCTGCCTCAGCCTCCCAAGTAGCTGGAATTACAGGCATGTGCCACTATGCCCAGCTAATTTTTTATATTTTTAGTAGAGATGGAGTTTCACCATGGTGACCAGGATGGTCCCAATCTCTTGACCTCATGATCCGCCCGCCTTGGCCTCCCAAAGTGCTGGGATTACAGGCTTGAGCCACTGCTCCTGGCCAATGGTCTGTACTTTATAGGAGCTCAAGTGCTGAGCTGTGAGCTCCGTTGTTCATTCAGTGTTGCTAGGCAAGTACGTTTAAGTCTGTTGCGGTGGAACTCCTGAAACCTCTTTTTTTCCTCAGGTGCTCTGTCTCGGGGAGTTAGGGCTTTATTTGTGAGTATCCGTTGCACTGTCCTGCCCAGCTAGGAGGCAGTCTAGTCACTATTTGGCTGCTAAGGCTCCGCCCTGCTGGCGTGAGCTCCGCCCTTTTGCTGTGGGCTCCATCCTGCTGTTTTGGGCTCCGCCCTGCTGACATAGGCTCCTCCCTGCTGATGTGGGCTCTGCCTTGCTGGTGGAGTCTCTCTGTTATTGTGGGTTGCCTCGGCAATGGCTGACTGCGTCAGCAATGGGCGGGTACCTCAGTAGGGGCAGAAACTCTCGGTAATGGCAGACGCCCCTCCCCCACCAAGCTGCACAGTGGTGGGTTCAGCTGTGCCCACAGTGGAACTCTCAACCCTGGGCACTCCAAATTGCCGTATTGCTTGTCCCTGTGGGGGTGGGACCCGTCTAGCCTGATCACTTGGCTCCTTGCCTTTTTGCTTTTTTTTTTTTAAGTTGTAGGTTTGACTCTCTCCCTGGTGCCTCAGCCGCTGACCAAAAGGGCACTGGGATCTGTGTGATTTCCCGTGCAGTGACCCGATGCACTGGTTCACAATTCATCTCCCAGAAATCTCCTGGTCTGGTTCACCATCCAAAATCCGTTCAATCAGATGAACATGGCAATCTTCCCTCCCAAGTCTCAAATTGCCGGTTTAACAGGGCACCCAGACCCGTGTGTTTTGTGCACCATGCCACTGCGCTGTGGTGCCGGCTGCCTGGCCGTGCCAGTGAATACCGCTGTGCTTGCATCCTGCATCCCTTTTACAACTGGACTTTTCCCCGCTCTGTGGGCTATAAAGATCCATCTGGAAATGTGGTGTGAACTCACCCTCTGCGTCTTGACTGAGAGCTGCAATCGTGAGTTGCTTCTAGAGAGCCATCTTCCTCCTTCCCGGTCTGCTTCTAAATGTGTGATTGTGTGTGTGTGTGGTCACCCATTGAGAGAAATGCTTGTTAGACCTTGATGCCAAACCAAGGTTTCTCCTCTTGAATTATTGCTTTTGCTTCCTTTTGAAGACAATTTAATTCTTCTTGCTGATTCTTTTTCTGTCATCATTTAGTCACTAAAAATCTCAGTGGTGGAACTTTACAATGTGTGCTTCTCCTGACCAAAATTAGCCTTTTCTTGCAAATTCACATCCACTTGAATTCTCAGAATGTGACCTTACTAAGAAATAGAGTCTTTGCAAAATATAATTAAACTAAGAAGAGGTCATACATGATTACAGTGGGCTTTAATTCAGTGGCTGGTGTTCTTGTAAGAAGAAAAACAGAAACAGACAAACACAGAAAAGAAGGCTGTATGACGACTGAGGCAGAGACTGGGATGATGCAGCTTCCAGCCAGGGATTGCCTGGGATTGCCAGTGAGCACCAGAAGTTAGGAGGAGGCATAGCAGAATTCTTTTCTAGAGCCTTCAGAGGAAGCATAGCTTGGCTAGGACCTTGATTTTGGACTTCTAGCCTCCAGAACTGTGACAGAATAAATTTAGGCCACTCCATTTGTGGTACTTTGATATGGCAGTTCTATAAATTTAATACAGGGAGTCTGAAACATCATGTCATGCCAGAAAGCAAGGAATCTATCAAAAACCAGTAGGACATTTTCAAATGAACTCAGGAACTAAGTCGAGGAGCCTCCCACTGACCAAAGATGAAACAGCTTGAACAACAATAACAATAAAAACTAAAATGAATTTAAACATGTTAAGTATGTTTAAGTTCATGATTTATAACAATACAGAATTGGTCATTGATCATCTTTAGAGGATGCTCTAAACCCCACATATTATTTGAAAACTGGCAAATAAAAGGAAATAATCAAGCACATTTTCTTTTTGGTAACAAATTGTCAATGAAGTGAAACTTCTCTATATAAAAACAAAGAAGGAATAATAGAATTAGAGCATCAACTTTTGTAACCCCTAAGGAATTAACAGATCTAAGTCATGATCAGCAGCAACTGCTGGTATCACAGAAAGAGAAACAGTCAGAACTTATGTGCTACCTAAAGGAAATACTCACCACCACCTATGAAGTAGTCTGTGAGCGCACATGTGCACGCACACACACACACACAAATGTGAATCTGATTAAGACTCTAGATTTACCTACCTATTTGCAGAAAACATAGTTAACAGAGAAACATGTTCATGATAAATGAAAAATGATATCATGAAGATGAATCAGCAACATCAAGACTGGGAAATACTATAGGAATAAAAACTCGGTTTCTTCAACAAATAATTGCAAGGAGAGGAAAACACTTAAAAGTGGTATTACTAGATCAAAAAGATATATTATTTATAGAAATTAATAATAAATGTCTCTTAATTGAACTGATTCAAACAAGCTCTATCTATCTATCTATCTATCTATCTATCTATCTATCTATCTATCATTTATCTAAAGAGACATTTCATGGACAGAATATTTGAAATTTAAAAATTATGATTTATATTTGGTAAAATAAATTTATTATAGCTATTTTTATATTTCTTTTAGAAAGATATACTGAAATACTGATGTATGAAATTGTGTCTCAAATTTTCTTCACAATAATCCATGGGGTGGTGGGTGATAAATGAAACAAGACTGGCCATGAGATGAGAATTTTTGAATCTGAGGGATGGTTACATAGGGGTTCATCATACCATTCTCTCTACTTCTCTACATGTTTTAAATTTTTGTAACAAACAGTTAAAACTTAGATTCCTACCACAGTCAGGATTGACTTAAGAAAATAGGGTACAGCAGAGGCTGCTGGAGATTAGGCATTGGGGAGGTCAACTATGAGAAGTCGGGTGCCTGGAGAGACAGCCCGGCTGACGTGGGAGTTGGGGCTCAAGTATAGAACTTGCATCCTGGGGTCACTTGCCTAATCTTTTTCTCCTATGCTCACACATTTTTCCCTGTACATCTACTTCCCACTCTTACTCCCAAGCTTTATCTTTCCAAGCTATGAACCCAATAACCTTCTACTGCCACTCACCAATCCCTCATTCACTAATCTGTTTCCTTCTCTTCCTCAATGTTTGAGTACAAAGATGTGAGGCAGTGGGTGGGCCTATATCTGCTCAAGAATAAACAAGCGGGCTTGGTTGTATTTAAGTGCTGTTAAGTTTCTAGAAGCCACTATACCTCTTAGTGGCCGGTAGAGACTTCTAAATTCCCTCACAATTCCTATCCCAGCTCTAAACATTCTGTTAATATTTCGTCTATAATATTTTCAAATCTGACTTGGATAGTATAAAATAAATGTCTGGTTCATTTAGAAAACTGATGTTTTCCAACTTAACTGCATAACATTTCTGGGTGCTTCACTTTTCCTATCAAGTAAGAGGTAGCCCCTGTTCTTCCCTGCTTCATCTGGATTATTTCCATAAATCCTCATGCAGAAGGTACTATGGAATTCCAAGGCAGTTTAATATTGGTTTAATTCAAACCAACCTGGAGACAACGGGGAGTGAACTAAACTAACCGTGTGTTCTAATACCATTGCTTGGTTCCTTTACATCGCATACACAGTGTAAACCATTGTTTAGAATAAATTTGCCTTAAGATAGCTTATTCATAAATATTACAGAGGCAAAGGAAAGGAAAACTCAGAATTAGCTCTTACTAAGCACTTCGAATGTACCAGGCATGATTGTGTTTCTCATTACTCATATGCTTTATGTCATTTAGTACTACAAGGTTTAAAAGAAGAGCAAATGAGATGTAAAGCAATAAGCACAGAAACTGGTTCATAGAAAATGTCAAAAAAGTAGTGCTCTAAAACAAATAAATAAAATAAGCACAGTTTTTATTATTCACTCTGGAGTAGTTATTGTTACCCTAATATTACAGATAGAAAGCAGGGTCTCAGAGCCATTCACTGGCTCTCCTAAGATCACACAGCTAATAAGTAGTAGATCCAGGGCTTGAACCAAGTATAAAGTATATACTTGAACCAAAGTATAAAGGTTGTGAGTTCAACCAAAGGAAGATATATTTAAAGATATTCATTAAAGCAATGGGGTTATGCAATTATGGGGACTGGCTAGACCAGCTGGATATGTGTAGGTCAGGAATGAACTCCTGGGCACAGGCCGATGCTGCTATCCACAAGCAGAATGTCCTCTTCACAAGGAATCCTCAGCTCTACTCTTAAAGACATTTAACTCAGTCAGGCTCACCCAGATTATCTAGGATAATCAACTGATTCTGAATCTTAATCACATCTATATAATACCTTCACAGCAGTACCTAGATTCATGTTTGATGGAATAACTGGGACTGTAGACTAGCCAAGCTAATGTATCAGAAAACCATCACAAAGTTCTTTCCATTTTGCCTTCTAAATATAAATTTAGAGCAGGAAGTTACCTTAGGCTTTATTAACTCTAACTTCCACAGTTTAGAGGAGAGAAAAATGAGGCTCAGAGATGTGGAATGGCTTGGCCGGGCTCACACATTTATCAGTGAAAGAGCTGGTACCAATGCCTAGGCCTCCTGGCCCACAGCACAGGGCTCTTTCCATAACAGCAAATGCATACGCTTACTCAACAAGGATTTGCTGTGTCCATACTGCACCTTGTGGGGCACAAGAGATATGACGTAGAGTATAATCAGTGCTGTAACAGGTGTACATAGTGCACAGCAGAGGCACAAAGCAGGTCAATTCTACCTTGCAGAGGAATAGGGTCAGAAAGGGCCTTAGGATAGAAGTAAAGCTGAGATTTGGAAAATGTGCTGATACTGGCCAAGCAGTCAGTGAGCAGAAAGCCATCACTGAAAGAGGAAACAATGGGAGCAGAAGCTTTAAATATGATTTGCTTGTGGTGAGAAGAGAAAGGTTTGGCCACAAGGAAAGCACATACCTTTTCACATTACAGTATAAGCAATAAACCAGCTGAGGATTACCCAGGCATGCTGCTCTGGGCACTGCTGAACATTGACTTTATCTTGAGAACCACTCTTGTGCACTAACATATATAAAAAGAGGTAAAACAGGAATCTCAGTTGTCACATATAGCGAAAGATGGGGAACTCTGGCAAGTCAGCTAGTCTGAGTTCTGAAGCAAAATCACACCATTCTCCAGTGTTCATGATTAGGAAAAGCTGAACCTTCACTATAACAGGACACATCAACACTGTGTCTCCAGGAATATTTCTCTGCCTCAGGCATTGTCTGGACCTCAGGCTGGAGTGGTTTAAGGATCGAAGGATCACTGTTCTGTTCGATGAAATACTTTTACCTGGTGGATAAGACATCCTTCATTATGTAGTGGAGTGATATTTGCCATCCTTTCACAAAGGGGGACTGTGAGGGCAGTCCTGGTGCAGCCAAAATGTGCAGAGAACAGTTATTTGAAGCAACCAAACATCGTGAGTAAATTTAAGCTGTCTGTAATACTGCTTCTACATAGAAGACTGTAGGGCAACAGGACCTTAGACAGTTTGGAGAGGTGTACTCCCAGGAGCAGGACGAAGGGTGAGTGGGACAAAGGGTGACTCCTATATGGGAAATAACACAGCATTTAAGTCCATCATATACTAGCAGAGGGGACCTCTCTGAGCCTGCAAGGAAAATGAAACAATACAAAGCCCTGACTCACAGGGTTGCTGCAAGGGCTGTGGGAGGTAATGCAAGGATGAATTTGCCGATGGTATGTGGGAAATATTTGTGGAATTTCAAAATAATGGAAAATCTACACCACATGTCAGATCCTAACTCCCCACAGCTAAACGTAGCAAGACATATATTAAGGAAATGTTCAAAAGGAGATTAAAGCTACCAAAAGTCTTCCCTGACCTCACTCCCTCCATTCTCCATACCAAATAAATTTGTTTCTCCAGCTAGGTAATCCCATAGCATCCCTATACATCATCAACATAACACTGACCAGACTTTTTAATATTTGCTAGCTAATTGTGGGCTTTCCCTGATGGACTGTCAGTTCCATGAGGGGAGGGTCCATATTTGTCTTGTTCCCTACTGCATTCCCAGATGTTAGAATAGGTTTAGCCCATGGTAAGTGCTCAATATTTGTCAAAGGAAAGAGGGTAGTGAGGAGTGGTCAGTCCCAGGTGCTTTGCCTTGGTCTTCTGCCTGGCCTGACTTCCAGCCTAAGATTTGGCAAGAGCAGCCAAGGGAGCCAAAATCAAGTTATGGAAGACACAGATCCAGCTTTGCCTCCAAGTCACCCAACAAGATCTATGGTCTGACTTCTGTATAATCTGGTCATTTGTGGTCTGACTGGGGCAGAGGGTAAGGAAGAGAATGACTGGAACAGAGCTTCTCATGAGCAAGTTATAAATGTTTGGTATATTGATTACCTAAGTCCATCAGGCAGAGTCTGGGATAGCTGGAGCTCACAGGTTTGTCACCTCCAGCCAGAAGTATCATAAAGTATTTATTCCAGGAGGTCAGGTAAATATTTTCATGCATAACATAATATGGAGAAAAGTAAGTTGTGAAGCACTGTACTGGATGAATACAGATATGGACACTGGCCTAAAGCACTACTAGTCCTCACTTAGGAGGAACTGAGCATTTGGAGGCCAATAAGGACTCTTCAACAGCAAAGCTAACCTGAGAAAATTGAGCTGCCCAAAAAAATAATCATGAGAGGAGAGGGCCCACGGGATCTGTCTGTGGTGCTGAATCAGCTCCCAAAAAGTTAAGCACATCTCCTCTCTTACGTGGTCCTGACTTCTGCTATTTTGATCTTTCCTCTTTCTGCTGGTCTTGGAACAGTGATGTTGACTTCATTTCATTAGGCCACTACAACCAATCATGGAAAATTCATGTGTGACCCAGCCCAAATATCTACTGTGGCAGTAACATTCATCATACCTGAGGTTCTCTCTACCCTCAGCCACTCAGGAATCTGCCCCTCCCCAAGGCTTCTCTTCTGGACTGTATCTCGTGCAGGTTAATAGTTTAAAATTTGGTTACTAAACATTCAAGGGAAAGATAGCCAAGGGGATCAGTGAGTTGGGTGAGAGATGATCAGTTGTGCGTGGAAAAGTATGCCTCTCTGAACACTAGTCAGAGCTCTAAGGGAGACAAACCAGTCATGTATGGAGTCTGCCAGTATTATTTAGGATAGGCTAGGTAATTTTGTAGCAACAAACAATACCAAAATCTTCTTGGCAGACTACAGTAAAAATTAAGTTATTTCTCAAGCAGAGTCTTCTGCAAGACCAGATAGCTTCCCAGAGAAAATTTCCTTCATATGTTGACTCCTCACTCTAGGCTATTTTGGTCTTGCAGCACCTCCATATCAAAAAGTGCTTCTGGAAGTCCTAGCCGGAGCAGCCAGGCAAGAGAAGGAAATGAAAGGCATCCAAATAGGAAAAGAAGAAGTGAAACTCTCTCTCCTCACTGATGATATGATTCTATACCTAGAAAGCCCTAAAGACTCTGCCAAAAGGCTTTGGAACTGATAAAGGACTTTAATAAAGTTTTGGGATACAAAATCAGTGTTCAAAACTCAGAAACATTTCTATACACAAATAACATTTAAGCTGAGAGCCAAATCAAGAACACAATCCCATTTATAATAGCCACACAAAAAAGGAAATACCCAAGAATACCTCTAACCAAGGAAATGAAAGATCTACAAGAAAAAACTATAAAACACTGCTGAAAGAAATCATAGATGACACAAACAAATGGAAAAACATACCATGCTCATGGACTAGAATAATCAATATCATTAACATGGCCATCCCACTCAAAGCAATCTTCAGACTCAATGTTATTCCTATCAAACTCCAAATGTCATTTTTCACAGAACTAGAAAAAAAACTATTCTAGAATGCATAAGGAACCAAAATAGTGCTCAAATAATCAAAGCGGTCCTAAGCAAAGAAAACAAAGCCCAAGGCATCACATTATCCAACTTCAAACTAACTATAAGTCTACAATTACCAAAACAGCATGGTATTGATTAAAAAAACAGACACATAGACAACTGGAACAGAATAGACAACCCAGAAATAAGGCTGTGTACTTACAGCCATCTGATCTTTGACAAAGTCAACGAAAATATTCAATGGGGAAATGATTCCCTGTTCAATAAATGGTGCTGTGATAGCTGTCTAGCCATCTGAAGAAGAATGAAATTGGATCCCTACCTTTCACGTACACAAAAATTAACTCAGGATGAATTAAACATTTAAGTGTGAGACTGTAAACTATAAGAATCCTAAAAGAAAACCTGGAAAACATCAATCTGGACTTTGGTCTTGAGAAATAATTTATGACTAAGTCCTCAAAAGCAATTGCAACAACAAAAAATTGACAGGTGAAACCTAATTAAACAAAAGAGCTTCTGTGCAGCAAAAGAAACTTAACAGAGTAAACTGCGACCTATGGAATGGGAGAAAATATTTGCAAACTATGCATCTAACAAAGATGTAATATGCAGAATGTATTAGGCACTTAAACAATTGAACAAGCAAAAAAAAATTTCTCCATTACAGAATGGGCAAAACACATGGACACTTCTCAGAATATATACAAATGGCCAACAAATCTATGAAACAAAGCTCATCATCACTCATCATCAGAGAAATGCAAGTTGAGACCACAATGAGATACCATCTCACACTGGTCAGAATGATTATTTTAGACATGAAAAAATAGCAGATGCTGTCAAGGCTGCAGAGAAAAGGTAATGCCTACATTGTTGATGGGAATGCAAATTAGTTCAGCCACTGTGTAAGGCAGGTTGGACATTTCTCAAAGAACTGAAAACAGAACTACCATTTGACCTTGCAATCCCATACTGAGTATATACCCAAAGGAAAACAAACCTTTCCAACAAAAAGATACATGCACATGTACACCCACTGCATCACTATTCCCAATAGCAAAGACATGGAATCAATCTAAGTGTCCATCAATGGTGGATTGGATAAAGAAAATGTGGTACATATGCACCAAGGAATACTGCACAGACATAAAAAATAATGAAATAATTTATTTTGCAGAAACATGGATGCGGCTGGAGGCCATTATCCTAAGTGAATTAATGCAGGAACAGAAAACCAAATACCACATGTTCTCACTTACAAGTGGGAGCTAAACATTAGGTACTCATAGTCATAAAGATGGAAACAGCAGACACTGGGGACAAGTAGAGGGGAAGGGAAAAGGGGGGGAAAGCTTGAAAAACTAACTATTGGGTACTATGCTCAGTACTTGGATGATGGGATTAATTGTACCCCAAACCTCAGCATCACACAATGTAAACCTGCACAAGCACCACCAAATCTAACATAAAAGTTGAATTTTTAAAAGTGCTTCCATGGGTTGGAAGCTGTAGCAAGGAAAGAGGGAAAACTGGTGAATTGGTCACCAAGACTTAAGCGCTTGGTCCAAAAGCAACACCCATTCCTTTTGTTCTCATTTTATTGGCCATATCTAGTCACACAAACATAACCAACCTTAAGGGGGCAGGGAAGCACAGCCTTGTTTATCTGGATGTAGAGTAAAACCAGATATTGGCACCTATTGGCAGGGTCTACCACATTGGCATTGGGCCTTTCCATAATTAATTTAAGTCAGACATACCGTGTTTGAGTCCCAGCCCTGCCACAAGCAGGGACAAATCACTCAAGCTCACTGAGTTATTTTTTCTCTTTGTGTAAAATAGAGATGACACCTGTTCCTGTTGATACACAAATGAGCTAATGTAATTGCAAGTGTTTTGAGAACTGTAAGCATTAGCTATTAATTGTTAAGATTATAAGAAGCCCTTGCAAAATTTAATAGAAGATGGAGCTGAGGTGTCTAAAGAGAAGTGACAAAATACAAAAATAACCTCAGGGGAAATATTTCTAGCAGTTAGGAAAAGAGAAGGGATTAATTTTTCATTTGGTTCTTAGTCCTCACTGTCTTATATAGCTTTTTTATGTTCTTTTATTTATGAATTGTTGATTGACTCATCACATACAAGTTTAAGGGACGATGAATTTTATCCCTCTTTTCTAAGTTTGGAATGAATTTAAAAATAGAAGTAAAGCAGAGGAAAAATAAAATGTTAATTTTGTTAGTAATAAACCTGATGATGTTAAACATGGCATAAGTTTAAAGAAATGTATGCAGAGAGCTATGGAAACAGGGCAAATTACTTCTCAGCTCTGTGGTGCCAACCATAAAATAAGGATGGATTAGAATGTAGGCCCACCATCCATGGCTGTGCAATAGTGTACTGCACAGCCCTAGAGGATGTTATAGCCTACGTGCTATTCTCCTTTCCTTTCAACAACAAGTTGAGTAAAACACAACATGAATGACTGTGCATAGAATAACTGCATATGAAGAATAGACAACCTTTTGGGCATGTAAACCACTTTGAAGATTTTTTAAAAATTATTCTGTGTTTTATTTATTTTTTAATTGCATTTTAGGTTTTGGGGTACATATGAAGAACATGCAAGATAGTTGCATAGGTACACAGGTGGCAGTGTGATTTGCGGCCTTCCTCCCCTTCACCTATATCTGGCATTTCTCCCCATGCTATCTCTCCCCAACTTCCCACCCCCTGCTGTCCCTCCCCTACTCCCCCCAACAGACCCCAGTGGGTAGTGCTGCCCTACCTGTGTCCACGTGTTCTCATTGTTCAACACCCGCCTATGAGTGAGAACATGAGGTATTTCATTTTCTGTTCTTGTGTCAGTTTGCTGAGAATGATGTTCTCCAGATTCATCCATGTCCCTACAAAGGACACAAACTCATCATTTTTGATTGCTGCATAATATTCCATGGTGTATATGTGCCACATTTTCCCAGTCCAGTCTATCATGGATGGACATTTGGGTTGGTTCCAGGTCTTTGCTATTGTAAACAGTGCTGCAATGAACATTCGTGTGCATATGTCCTTATAGTAGAACAATTTATAGTCCTTTGTATATATACCCAGTAATGGGATTGCTGGGTCAAATGGAATTTCGATTTCTAGGTCCTTGAGGAATCACCACACTGTCTTTCACAATGGTTGAACTAATTTACACTCTCACCAG
>JAPYYA010004197.1:0-12051 GCA_028533165.1 Leontopithecus rosalia | reverse complement strand
TTAATAAAATGTTTTAATAACTGCTATGGCTGATGTCTTTTCATTTCTCTATTTTCACTTTTTCTTGTATTACTGATTTGTGTCCCTACCAAACCTCATGTTGAATTGTAATCCCCGGAATTGGAGGTGGCATCTGGTGGGAGGTGATTAGATCATGGGGGTGAATCCTTCATTAATGCTTTAGCACCATCCCCTGGCTGTTGTTCTCATGATAGAGTTCTGTAAGTTCTGGTTATCTAAAAGTGTGTAGCACCTCCCGCACTCCTTGCTCACCATGCTCTCACCATGTTGGAAGCCTGGCTCCCTTTTAGCCTTCTGCCATGATTATAAGTTTCCTGAGGCCTCTCCTCTCGAGAATCCTAGCAGAGGCCAGCATCATGCTTCCTGTACAGCCTGCAGAACTGTGAGCCAATGAAACCTCTTTTCTTGATAAATCACCCAATCTCGGGTATTTCTTTATAGGGATGCAAGAATGGACTAACAGAATTACTAAGATCATTATTTGTTCAAGTTAAAACTCTAGAATCTTTTAAGTTCATTATCCCCATAGTCAATAATGTCTTGTTTGGAATTTGATTGAATATATGAATGAATTTATAATTGTCCCGATTGTCAGTTTTTTTGCATTTAATCTTCCCTATTCAGACTCATTTTATATTTATTTACTTAATTCACATGAAGCAAATTCTAACTCTGACTTAATTTCTAACTTTGGACTCAACTACAAAGTTAAAGATTAGCTTCACGGACACATATTGTAGGATACTTTGAAAAAATTTAAAAATGTATAAGTCAGACAAATTAAAAGATTTTTCACAGGGCAGTGAAAAACCAGGACAGTATTTCTCATTTGCTGATCGATGTCATTGAAAGGTTTTAAGCAAGAGAATAGTTCTGGTTTGCCGTATGGATAGTCATCTTCCAGGCAATGGCAAGAAGAAGAAAGCAAGTTTTTTCCTGAATCCCAGGTTCACAACCCATTTGTGCAGAGCCAAGCTCTCTTCTTCATGCTTAACAAAATGATTTAGGAGACATATCTCTATTCCACATTTACACAGTTCTACACTTTGAAAATGATTTATTTTACTCTCATCCACATACTCATATCTCTTTGAAAGCCAAACCTGTATCTTAATCATATCTGTGCAGCCCGTTCACCCAACACAGTGCTGGGAAGTTGTGGGCACTCATTAAAACAAAGGAGTGATTGAGCGTGCCAGTGCCTTAATTGTCTTTTAAGCAGATCCAAATGGTTGAGTGGAGGAAGAATGCATGTTTTACATATTTCCACAGAGTTTAATTTCACAATGAAAATGTGTTCTGTAATTTAAAACAAGACAACAAATATTAAAATCTGGCCCAGTGCAGTGGGTCACAATTATAGTCCCAGCTACTCAAGAGGCTGAGGGTAGAGGATTGCTCAAGCCCAGGATTTGGAGACCAACCAGGGCAACATAATGAGAACTCATCTCTATTTTAAAAAATAAATATATAAGAAAATCTGAGATGTGAAGTTCAGTTTTCCATTTCTGGCCCTCTGTTATGCTTAGAGCTTATCTCACAAAAGACAAACCTCTGTGTTCTTAAAGTTCGCCAGGAACAACTTTCTTGTTTATTTCTGTGGTAACAAGGAAAACTAAAAGATGGTTTATAATAAAAAAGCAAATCTATGCATGAATGTCTGGGTGAAGGGTTGATTTATTAATCTGTCTCACATACCTCCAACGGGATGTTTGATTATTATTTAATGCAAAGTAGAAGCATTGTTAAAGACCTTTCTTAAGAATCTTTTTTTTTTTTTGAGACTGAGTCTGGCTCCATTGCCAGGCTAGAGTGCTGTGGTGGAATCCTGGCTCACTGCAACTTCCGTTTTACGGTTTCAAGCAATTCTCCTGCCTCAGCCTCCAGAGTCCTGGGACTACAGGCATGCACCACCATACTTGGCTAATTTTTTTGTATTTTCAATAGAGATGGGGTTTCACCATGTTGGCCAGGATGGCATCGATCTCTTCACCTCGTGATCCGCCCACCTTGGCCTCTCGAACTGCTGGGATTACAGGCATGAGCCACCATGCCCGGCCAAGAATTTTTAAAATGTAAAAAGTCACTTAAACAGCAATAATGTGAGAAATATCTTTATGCAATTCAGGCACCTTGTAAAATTTAGGAATGTGAATTAATGCAATAACAAAGAATATTCAAGATACTAAAGGCAAGGGATCTGTTTGGATTCAAGTTGTTGTTGAGCAAAGTTTTGCCTAAGAAAATCTGTGCCAAGATTTAATGTGTACTTAATTAGACAGAATGAAACTTGTCATGTCCAGTAAATGATCTCTGATTACTCAAAGTCTGTTAACACATTAACAAAAGACTTTCATCATCAGTACACTTGAATAACACTTATCCCAAAATACTCTTTCCAGATTACTGAGCAGCTTAATGCAAAATTAAATTGCCTCTTTGTAGCAGGCATAAAAAACCAAAATATTGAAAATAAAAGGGAATGCCTTTATCAAAGTGTATAAGTTAAAGAGCACTTTCCTATAAAATAAAATATTTTATTTTATTATTTTTTTTTTGAGATGGAGTTTCGCTGTTGTTACCCAGACTGGAGTGCAATGGCACAATCTCGGCTCACCGCAACCTCCGCCTCCTGGGTTCTAGCAATTCTCCTGCCTCAGCCTCCCGAGTAGCTGGGACTACAGGCACACACCACCATGCCCCGCTAATTTTTGTGTTTTTAGTAGAGACGGGGTTTCACCTTGTTGATCAGAATGGTCTTGATCTCTTGACCTCGTGATCCACCCACCTTGGCCTCCCAAAGTGCTGGGATTATAGGCGTAAGCCACTGCACCCGGCCCTATAAAATATTTTATAATTCATATTGGGCTCACAGATAAGTATTATGAACTGTGGTAACTTTCTTTTTTTTTTTTTGAGATAGACTTTCACTCTTGTTGCCCGGGCTGGAGTGCAATGGTCGCAATCTTGGCTGACTACAACTTCCACCTCCCTGGTTCAAATGATTCTCCTGCCCTGAATAACTGGGAATACAGGCACGCACCACCACCCTTGGCTAGTTCCGTATTTTTAGTACAGATGGGATTTCACCATGTTGGCCAGGCTGGTCTTGAACTCTTGACCTCAGGTGATCCACTGACCTTGGTCTCCCAAAGTGCTGGGATTACAGCCACTGCACCTGGCCAACCATGGTAACTTTTTGTTTTGACAAATTTTAAATTAAAACATAATTTTAAAAAGATAAAACCATGATTCTTAGGCACATATAAAAAGAACACACATATCAAAGAAATAAGCAGTAGGGAGTTATTACCAATTCAAAGAGGGTATAAAAGGCTAAGATACTTACATACAATTAAACAAATGAACAAAAACATGTTAGCATAAGGGTGACATGTTAGGTATAAAACTGTTTAACATAAAATATAAAAATCTTAGGTTTCTGTTCCATTGAACAGAAATTATTTATATCAGGTACTTGATAGAAGTCAACCAGTAACTTTAGTAAGTTTGGAATCTTTATGATAAACAATGAGATGAACTAAGGATATTACCCTAGATAATACTTAAGTTACCCTCACTCCAAGACAGTGTTGAAAGAATGTGCAACCATCATTTTACCTTACTTTTGTGTTTCTGATCATTTTTTTCAGTCTCCCCTAACCAAAGATTGTTCTTTTTTAACTTATGTTTTAGGTTCAGAGGTACATGCACGGGTTTGTCATATAGGTAAATTGAGTGCCATGAGGGCTTGGGGTATAATTATTTTATCACCCATGTAAAAAGCATGGTACCCAATAGGAAGTGTTTCAGTCTTCACTCTTCCATTCTCTACCCTCAAGGAGGCCCTGATGTCTGTTGTTCCCTTCTTTATGTCCACGTGTACTCAATGTTTAGCTACCACAAAAAGTGAGAACATACAGCATTTGGTTTTCTGTTCCTGCATTAGTTTGCTTAGGATGATGGTCTCCAGCTCCAACAATTTTGCTGCAGAGGACAGGATTGCCTTCTTTCTTATGACTGTGTAGTATTCCATGGTGTATATGTCCCACGTTTTCTTTATCCAGTCTACCATTGATGGTCATTTAGACTGATTCCATGTCTTAGCTATTGTAAATAGTGCTGAAATTAACTGCATGTATGTGTCTTTATGGTAAAATGATTTATATGCCTTCGGGTATATACAAAATAATGGGATTTCTGGATCAGATAGTAATTCCATTTTGAGATCTTTGAGAAATCACCAAACTTCTCTCCACAATAGGTGAACTAATTTACATACCCAGCAGCAGTGTATAAGCATTCCTTTTTCTCCACAACATTGCCACTATCTTATAGCCATTCTGACTGGTGTGAGATGGTATCTCAATGTGGTTTTAATTTGCATTTCTCTAACGATTAGTGATATTGAGTATTTTTTCATATGTTTTTTGGCCACATAAATGTTTTCTTTTGAAAAGTGTCTATTCCTGTTGTTTGCTCACATTTTTATGGTGTGTTTTGTTTCTTGCTTGTTAATTTGTCAAGGAAGTTCCTTAGAGACGCTGAATATTAGACTTTTATCAGATGCACAGTTTGCAAATATTTTCTCCCATTCTGTAGGTTGTCCGTTTACTCTGTTGATAGTTTCTTTTGCTGTGCAGATGCTCATTCATCTAATTAGGTCCCACTTGTCTATTTTTGATTTTGTTGCAATTGCTTTTGGCATCTCCATCATGAACTCTTTTCAAGAGCCTATGTTCAGAAAGGTATTTACTAGGTTACCTTTCAGGGTTTTATAGTTTTTGGTTTTACATTTAGGTCTTTAATTCATCTTGAGTTGCTTTTTACATATGTTGTAAGGAAGAGGTCCAGTTTCAAACTTCTGCATACGGCTAGCTGGTTATTCCAGCACCATTTATTGAATAGAGTCCTTTCCCTGTTGCTTGCTTTTGTCAATTTTCTCAAAGATTAGATGGTTGTATATGTGTGACATTATTTCTGGGCTCTCCATTTTGTTCTATTGGTCTGTAAGTCTGTTTTTGTACCAGTACCATGCCATTTTGGTTTATGTAGCCCTGTAGTATAGTTTGAAATTCAGTAATATGATGTCTCCTACTATATTCTTTTTGCTTAGAATTGCCTTGGCTATTTTTTTGTTCCATTTTAAAATAGATTTTTCTAGTTCTAAGAAGAATGTCCTTGGTAGGTTGATAAGAAGAACATTGAATCTGTAAATTACTTTGGGCAGTATGGCCATTTTAACAATATTACTTCTTCCTCTCGATGAGCATAGAATGCCTTTCTAATTATTTATGTCATCTGTGATTTCTTTGAGCAGTGTTCTGTTATTCTGGCGTAGAAATTTTTTACCTCCTTCGTTAGCTATATTGCTAGGTCTTTTGTTCTTTTTGTGCAATTGGGAATGAGATTGCATTCTTGATCGGCTCTCAGCTTGGATGTTTTTGGTATGTAGGAATGCAACTGATTTTTATACATTGGTTTTGTAGCCTGAAGCTTCACTAAAGTTGTTTATCAGATCAGGAGATTTTGGACAGAGAGACGGGGTTTTCTAAATATAACTATCTTGCATGTTCTGCACATGTACCCCAAAACCTAAAATGCAATTAAAAAAAAAAGAATCATATCATTTGCACACAGAGTTTAACTTCCTCTCTTCCTATTTGGATGTCTTTTATTTCTTTCTCTTGCCTGATTGCGCTGGCTAGGAATTCCAGTACTATGTTGAACAGAAGTGGTAAGAGAAGGCATCTTTGTCGTATTCCAGTTTTCAAAAGAAATGCTACCAGCTTTCGCCCATTCAGTATGATTTTGGCTCTTAGGTTTTTATACATGGCTTTTATTATTTTGAAGTATGTTCCTTTAATGCCTAGTTTTTTGTGCGTTTTTAACATGAAAGTATTTTGAATTTTATTGAAAGACTTTTTTGCATCTACTGAGATGATCATGTGGTTTTTGTTTTTAGTTCTGAGTTCTGTTTATCTGGTGAATAACATTTATTGATTTATGCATGTTGAACCATTAATAAAGCCCACTTGATAATGGTAGATTAACTTTTCTTTTTGGAATAGGTTTATTTAACATATTTTTAAAATTATTTCTATCAGTTTTTGGCAAGCAGGTGGTATTTGGTTAGATGAGTAAGTTCTTTAGTGGTGATCTGTGAGATTTTGGTGCACCCATCATGCAAGTGTTAATGCAAGAGGGTGTCCAGATTCTTGGCATCTTGAACAAAGAATTAGACAAAATGCTCTAACAAAGCAAAGAAGGAATGAAGCATTTATTGAAAATGAAAGTACACTCCATAGTGTCAGAGCAGGCCTGAGTATAAGGCCCCATTACAGAATTTTTGGTGGTTTAAATACCCTCCGCTTGGAGTATGCCCTAAGCAAATGAAGAGGATGAAATAAAGTTACAAAGTCATTTGCTTGGCCTGCGCCCTATGGAGAGGCTATTTTCTATTATAGCTGAAGTGTGAATCAGCCTTATGTTCCCTGCCTCCAGACCCTATTTTCCAGCCTCACAAGCAATATACACTGAACCTAATTTGTAATCTTTTATCCCTCATCCCTTTTCCACTCTTTCCTCACAAATCTCAAAGGTTCATTGTATCATTCTAGTGCCTCTGCATCCTCATAGCTTAGCTCCTGCTTATGGGTGAGAATATACAAAGTTTGATAAAATAATAGTCTCCAGTCCCATCCAGGTTGCTGTGAATGCCATTAATTAATTCCTTTTTATGGCTGAAAAGCATTCTGTCATATATATATATGGCAGTTTCTTTATCCACTCATTGATTGATGGACATTTGGGCTGATTCTACATTTTTTCAATTGCAAATTGTGCTATTATCAAAATATAATCATCATTCTTCATAGAGATAGAAAAAAAAGTCCTAAAATTCATATGGAACATAAAAGGATTCCACATAGCCAAAGAAAGACTGAGCAAAAACAAAATAAAACAAAACAAAAACAAAAAGCAATCTGGAGGCATCACATTACTTCATTTCAAACTATATTATAAAGCCATAGTCACCAAAACAGCATGGTGCTGGTATAAAAATAGGCATATAGACTAATGGAACAGAATAGGGAACCCAGAAATAAACCCAAATATTTACAGCCAAGATATCTTTGACAAACCAAATAAAAACATAAAATGGGGAAAGGACATTCTATTTAACAAAAGGTGCTGGGATAATTGGCAAGCCATATGTAGGAGAATGAAACTGGATCCTCACCTTATACAAAAATCAACTCAAGATGGATCAAAGACTTAAATCTAAGATCCAAAACCATAAAACTTCTAGAAGATAACATTGGAAAAACCTTTCTAGATAATGACTTAGGCAAAGATTTCATTACCAAGAACTCAAAAGCAAATGCAATAATAATAATTTTTAAAAAGATAAATAGGTGGGACTTAATTAAACTAAAGAACTTTTACATGGCAAAAGGAACAGTCAACAGAGTAAACAGACAACCCACAGAGTGAGAGAAAATCTTCACAATCCATACATCCAACAGTGAATTAGCTTTTTGATGTGCTGCTGGATTCAGTTTGCTAATATTCTGTTGAGGATTTTTGCATCTATGTACATTTAGTATATTGGTCTACAGTTTTCTTTTTTTGTTCTGTCTCTGTCAGGTTTTGGTATCAAGATAATTCTAGCCTCATAGAATGATTTAGGGAGGAGTCCTTCCTCCTCAAATTTTGGAAGTAATTTCAGTAGGAATGGTACCATTTCTACTTTATACATGTGATAGAATTTGGCTGTGAATCTGTGCGGTCTTGGGTTTTTTCTGGTTGGTAGACATTTTATTACTGATTAAATATCGGAAATTATTATAGGTCTATTCAGTGATTCAGTCTTTTCTAGGTTCAGTCTTGGGAGGTTGAATGTTTTCAGGAATTTATCCATTTCTTGTAGGTTTCCTAGTTTGTTTGCACAGAGGTGTTCTCAGTAGTCTCTGAGGTTCTTTTGCATTTCTGTGGAGTTGGTGGTAAACTCTCATTTTTATTTCTGATTGTGCTTATTTGGATCTTCTTTCTTTTTTTCATTATTAATTTATCTAGCATTCTGTCAACCTTATCTATTCTTTCCAAAACCAACTCCTCAATTCATTGATCTTTTGTATTTTTTTTTTGCATCTTAACTTCCTTCAGTCAAATTCTGATTGTGGTTATTTCATTTCTTCTGCTAGCTGTGGGGATGATTTACTCTTATGTTTCTAGTTCCTGTAGATATGATGCTAGGTTGTTACTTTGAGATATTTTAACTTTACAATGTGCAGCTTTAGCATTATAAACTTCCCTCTTTACACTTTTCTAGATATGTCTCAGAAATTCTGCTATTTTCTATCTTTGTTCTCATTTACTTCAAATAATTTCTTGATTTCTGCTTTAATTTCATTGTTTACCCAAAAGTCATTCAGGAGCATGTTATTTAATTTCCATGTAATTGTATGGATTTGAGGGACCCTTTTAGTATTGGTTTCTATTTTTATTCCACTGTGGTCTGAAACTATGTTTCGTATGATTTTGGTTTCTCTGAATTTGCTGATGATCCTTTTATCCAATTATGTGGACAATTATGTGGACAATTTCAGAGTGGTTTCTATGTGCAGAGGAGAAGAATGTATATTCTGTTGTTTGTGGGTAGGGAGTTCTGTAGATATCTATCAGATCCATTTGGTCAAGTGTCGACTTCAGGTCCTGAATATTTCTGTTAGTTTTCTGCCTCAGTGATCTAATACTGTCAATGTTCCGTTGAAATCTCCCACTATTGTGTAGGAATCTATGTCTCTTCATAAATCAATAAGAACTTGCTTTATGTATTTGGATGCTTCTATATTGGGTACATATATTTAAGAATGGGGGCCAGGCGCGGTGGCTCACGCCTGTAATCCCAGCACTTTGGGAGGCCGAGACGGGTGGATCACGAGGTCAAGATATCGAGACCATCCTGGTCAACATGGTGAAACCCCGTCTCTACTAAAAATACAAAAAATAATTAGCTGGGCATGGTGGCACGTGCCTGTAATCCCAGCTACTCGGGAGGCTGAAGCAGGAGAATTGCCTGAACCCAGGAGGTGGAGGTTGCGGTGAGCCGAGATCGAGCCATTGCACTCCAGCCTGGGTAACAAGAGAGAAACTCCGTCTCAAAAAAAAAAAAAAAAAAAAAAAGAATGCTAGGACTTTTTGAAGTCCTCTCCTAGTGGGCTTATCATGCCTGGTTAAATGAGTATTTTCAAATATTAACATACCAGGTATACTTTAATATAATTGTATCAATATACCCAATTATATACAAGTTAAAATAAAACCAGATTTTTATTAAATAATGTAAATAATTGTATGCCATGAAAAATAAGGAGATTCAGTAAAAGTATTCTTCTTTCTAAATTCTAAAGGAGTCCACACAAAGCAGATATTTTAAAAATTTTAATGCAATCCACAGAAGTAAAATCTACTAAATTAAGAGTTAGATATTGTATAAAAAAGAGAAAGGACTTTTTCATATTCATTAAAAATACAAGTAAAATAATGCCTACCATCTTCCAGAAAAATAATCACAATTTAATTTTTCTTCTCAGGTTTTTCTTTTTTTTTTCAGTCCCAGTAATTCTTCTTTTGCTTCATCTTGTATCAAGCATTCTTTTTTAAGGATTTACTTCTGAACAAAAAGAGTCTTGGAAGCCCTGCCTCGAGCCACTGGTACAATCTTAAATTTGACAAAGGAATAACACCTCAGAAGATTGAATTCAAGAATCCATTCTTTGAAATATCAAAGTTCCGAGTATCTACTAGGGTTCTTTCCAGATGCCTTCAGCAAGCATAAAGAAGCAGAAATCTGCTTAATAATGAGATTGATTTATTAGTATAACCAATAATATAAGAATGGAAGAGGGCAAAACTTTCTATTGGAATACCACACATAGCTGTTTCATAAGTGTTGGTGCAATCATTCTCTGAGAGTAAGAACATATTACATATGGTGAAGGCACTGACAAATCTCTAATGCCTTCGTATAAAGGGTACAATTTCTGAAACATTTACATTAATAACATTTTACCTATCCAAATTTAACCTATGGAAGGCTGTTTCTTCTGATTTGATCATTCTTCTCAAGTAGCTGTTATAATGTTAATGAAGTACCTAGCAAATACAGTAAAAGACATCTTGACATTTAATCTTTTAACAACTTTATTGAGGTATATTGGGTGTATGAAGAACTGCACATATTTATTATGTACAATTTGATTAGTTTGGAAATATGAAAACATTTATGATACTATCACCATAATCAATGTGGAGGACATATCCAATGTCTCCCAAAGCTTTCTTGTGTCTCTTTGTTTTTGTTTTGGTGAAACAACAATAAAGAACATTTTGAAGTGCAAAATATGATAATATGATATTGGTAACTACAGGCACTACATCACACAGTAGATATCTAGAATTTATTTATCTAACATTACTGAAACTTTATAATCATAGAACAATAATTCCTTATTTCCCCTACTCCCAAGGCCCAAAGAGCCAAATTGCATTATCTGTTTCTCCTAGTTTGACTACTACTGATATGTCATGTAAGTGGAATATTCTTGTATTTGTCCTTCTATCATTGGCTTATTTCACTTAGCATAACGTCCTCCAGGTTCATGGACGTTGCTCCAAATGGCAGGATTTCCTTATCTTTAAGGCTGAATAATATTCAGTTGTATGTATATACCATTCTTAAAATCCATTCACATGTAGATGGATGCTTGGGCTGATTCTTGGTTAATATGAGGAATGCTGCAACAATCATGGATGCACAGATATCTTCTCAATATGCTGATTTCCTTTTGAATATATACTCAGCAGTGAGATTGCTGGATTATATGGTGGTTCTATTTTTAATTTTTTGAAAAGCCTCCATACTATTTTTCATAGCTGCTTTTATTCCACCAACAGCACGTACGGGTTTTGATTTCTCCACATCTTCACTAACATTTGCTATCTTTTTTTTATGTATATTATAGCTACCTAACAAGTGTGAGGTGATACATAGTTGTAGTTTTGACTTGCATTTCCATGACAATTAATTACACTGATTATCTTTTTATATATCTGTTGGCCATTTGTATGTATTCTTTGGAGAAATGAAATTTTGTAGAGACATAGAGAAAGCAATTCTAAAATGTATGTGAAACCACAAAACACTATGACTAGCCAAAGTAACCTTGAGGAAAGAAAACAAAGCTAGAGGTATCACAATTCTTGATTTCAAAATATATTACCAAGCCACCAGAATCAAAATGGCATGGTCCTCGCATAAAGGCAGACATATAGACAAATGGAATGGAAAAAGTCCCAGAAATAACCTCATACATATAAGGTCAGCTGATTGACGAGGGTTCCAAGAATACACAATTTCCCAACACCATTTGTTGATCATCTCATCAACAAATGGTGTTGGGAAAACTGGATATCTATATGCAAAGAAATGAAACTGGACCTTTATCTTACATGACACACAAATATCAACTCAAAGTGGATTAAAAATTAAATATAATACCTACAATTATAAAATTAACAAAAGAAAACATGGGGGAAATTTCTTGATAATGGTTTTGGCAATAATTTCTTTGACACAACACCAAAAACACGGAAAACAAAAGTGAAAAAAAGAAAAAGAGAGAGAGAAGTAGAATTGGATCAATCTAAAAAGCTTCTGCATAGCAAAGAAAAAAGCTAACAAAATGAATAGGAAATCTATGAAATGAGAAGAAAAAAATTGCAAACCATATATCTGATAATGGGTTAATTTTCAAAATATATATAAGGAACCCCTACAATTCAGTTGGAAAAAATCAAATAACCTGATTTTAAAACTGACTTAAAACTTTTTTTTTTTTAATTTTTATTGCATTTTAGGATTTGGGGTACATGTGCAGAACATGCAAGATAGTTGCATAGGTACACACGTGGCAGTGTGTTTTGCTGCCTTCTGCCCCCTCACCCATATATGGCATTTCTCCC
>JAPYYA010004196.1:0-12051 GCA_028533165.1 Leontopithecus rosalia | reverse complement strand
GGGGAGCTGGGGAGGGATAGCCTTGGGAGAAATGCCAAATGTGGGTGAAGGGGAGGAAGTCAGCAAAACACACTGCCATGTGTGTACCTATGCAACTATCTTGCATGTTCTGCACATGTACCCCAAAACCTAAAATGCAATAAAAAAATAAAAAATAAAATAATTCCTCAAGCTGTATACTTATGTTCCACGCACTCTTCTTTATATGGTATATTTCACAATTTGAAAGATTTTAAAAGGAAAATAAAACTACAGAACGCACCAGAGAAATACCTTATTTTTAAATATCAAGAAACCATAAAGGAAAAGGGTGACAGATCTAACTATACAAAAATTATAAACAGGAAAAGTGATAACTGTCAATACTGGCTAGGTTATAGTGAAATAGGGATAGGCTTAGAACATGGGTAATAACATAAACTTTGGGGCTGTTTAGTAGTACACATCAAAATCCTCAAATAAGTACACATCCTTGAGCAAGAAAATTATTCTACATCCTTAGGAAATAATCAAAGATGTGAATAAAGACTTGACTACAAGGATATTATAACAATGATATTGCATTATTTATAATAAAAATTTTAAAGTGTTTTAGTAACTAAACTGGTTCATTCATCTATATATTGATTAAAATTTATATAGAAAAATATTCACTCACCTTCAAAGATTTCAGAAATACTAGTAAAATGACATCATAAAGAAGTATTGTCAATATTATTTTATGTTTTAGAAACATACAAAATAGATGATGTGGAAGTTTTATACTGAAATATTATAGTGCTTTTCTTCATGGCAAGTAAGGTGAGATTGGTGATTTCTATTTTCTTCTTTTTTAGTCTGTATTTTCTAATTTTTTCATAAATGGAGGAAGAAGTTACTTTTGAAAAGAAATAAACAGTTGACAGTATCTACCCTCAAGATGATGTGATGAAGGTCTCTGTGGTCTTCCACCACAAAACCCAAGAGAAAAACATCATATTCCAATAGAGAGCCTTCCTACAAAATACTTGACCAATATTCCTTACAACTGTCACGGTCATCAAAACAAAGTCAAGAGAAATTTAAGGAAGCATGACTCCTAAATGTAATGTGGTAGCCTGGATGGGATCCCAGATCAGAAAAATATGTTAAATAAAAACTAAAGACATGTAAATAAACCCTGGATATTAATTAATAATAATATATCAATATTGCCTCATTGATTGTAACAAATGAACTAAAGTAAGATATTAGTAGTGGAAAATGGGTGCAGTATATCATATATACAAACTCTATAATAAAAATTTTTCTGTAAATTAAAACTTCTAAAAATATTTTTTAAAAATACTTTATTAGAAACAAAAATAATAGCATGAGTTAAAATGTTTACTGTTCTTCAATTTTGAATCATTCAAAATAAAATCTTAGAATTGTGTGTGTGCGTGCGTGTGTGTGTGTGGAGGGAAAGAGAAAATGAATAAACTATTATATAAGCTCCTATGTTATAAAAGGAGCTTTTTGCAATACATTATGAAACTTTTATATATGTAATATATATTGTGTAAGTAATCTGTATATATATCATTTAAACCACTTCTATTTCCATTAAGTAGAAAATATAAATAATTATAAGAAATAGATATATAATTATATAAGAAATATATTTTATAACATAACTTCCTGTACTATAAGACATGGTGAACTAACATTAAGCAGAATGATTATTTTGCTCAGTTAACAAATTATGCATCCCCAATTTCTTTTCTTACTGAATGCTGACCACTGAAATAGCACATCCTGTAGTCCTAAAGGGAGCCAAGTCAGAGAGAGGGAGAAAGTGCTTGCTAAAATAATTTTCTCTTCTTTCCTCAAAGAGGAAAATAATCAGTGGTGGTGACCAATCCTGAAAAAGGCTCACTACTGAGCCCTATGGAAGTCAGTTCTCCTAAATCCAAATAAACTGTAGTCCCTTATGAAGTCTGCTGAGAAGACCAAAGGGAAAAGGCATTCCACTTGTTAAATGTTTATTATTTGAGCTTAGCAGCCAACTATAATAAGGGAGAGAGGAAGCTGTCTGCAAGCTGCATGCAGATTTAGCTACTCAAATTCCATGAATGTAAAATAGAACATTGAGGCTAACCCCTTAAAATTTACTAGGCGGTAGCTTGAGGGAGGAGGTAGTTGGTAATAAAAGCTTGTAGCCACCAATATTTGGGTCAGTGATTTGAAAGCAGCTCAAGTCAACAAAGAACTAAAATTTCCAGCACAGGAAAATGATTACTTCCTTTTATTCTAGGAAACACAGTAGACCAGAGGAAATCTCGTTTCTCCTTTATCTCCTTTAAATTTGATCTGAGTATAATTGCTTTTAGTTTTCCAGGAAACCAAAATATCAGCTATTAAACTGCTGGTGGGTGGGATGACTACAAGCAAAATTTTTCTTTGCTTATCTTGTGCTTCATTGGATGTCTTTTTGCCGAGTGCAAAGACTAATCACACTATGCTTTATTCTTCACTTTCCCACTGAATGCGTCCATCATTCCTTTCATTATAATAATGATGTGTTGTCTCAGGTTTATTATCTATAGGAATGTGCTTTAAGATGAGTACAGGATTTTGGCTATGAGCACTAATACAGAGTACAAATGTAGCAGAATATATTTTAATATACATCGTGAAGAAGTAACTATTTGAAAAGATAAATATACATAATGTATAACTTATCCAATTCTCAGACCAATTATAACACAAACTAAAACTAGTAACAAATTAGAGAAAAATATTTTTTGGCATGAACTACATCTTTAATCCTCAAAAATAAAAGACATGAAGAATGAAGTTGAAGGCGAAACGGTTTGACTGACATGTAAATACGAATGGACAACTGAGCCTTTCTCAGGAGAGCAGTACTTGGGCTCAAATACTGCTTCTGCTGCTAATTGTCTGCCTTAATGAGTAAAGGAGTTCACTCTGGTTTTTCCACTTCTCACAAGATAATATTGGATTTGATGTTTTTGACAAGGTTGAGGATCAAGAACATTTTACAAAGTATGTGTTGAATTAATATAAAATTCATGTGACTTATAAAATCTGATCAATGATATATTTTAATCAACAATCTAGTGAATAATAACAGCTATCATTTTTCAGCTGCCTAATATACGTTAGAACATGTTACATGAGGCCCTTTATATTCATTATTTTAATCCTCAGTTTAACCACCAAGGGATACTAAGCCTGATAAGAAAACAGGCTCAGAAAAGCTAAGAAAACTGTCTAAGCTCATAAAGCTAGTAATAAAATGGCAAATTATTCAAAACAATTTGGATCTAAAGTCCATGCTCTTTCCACTAACCCCTTAGAATTAATCTGGCATTAGCAGGGAATGAGGCATTCACAGCAGTGAATTTTCTAGATGACGATACTAACTTTAACATTAGAGATCGAGACAATCCTGGCCAACATAGTGAAACCCCGTCTCTACTAAATACAAAAAAATTTAGCCGGGCATGGTGGCACATGCCTATAATCCCAGCTACTTGGGAGGCTGAGACAGGAGAATCATTTGAACCCAGGAGGCGCAGGTTGCGGTGAGCCAAGAATGCGCCATTGCACTCCAGCCTGGGTAACAAGAGTGAAACTCCGTCTCAAAAAAAAAAAAATGCACTTCCTGTTTTGCTTTAATTTACTAACCAAAGTAGAAGCCTTTGTCTGACAACTTGGGATCGTAACTGTGGACATTCTAATGTGGCTCAAACATATGGAAATGTGTAAAGCTATTTGCTGTGATGCTCAGCAACTCCAGCCTGGTAGGTTTCCATAGTTCTCTCCTTGCTAAGGCTGAGCTGCCTTGCTGAAGCACAGATGGTGTCTTTCCCAACCCTTGCCCTAGCCCTCTACGGTCAATTAGGAAATCAGACAATTCATGGGATACAAATAAATCTAAGTCAATATGGTCCTGGGATAAGAACTTGAAGGTGGCCCCTACTAAATACGTCATATAATCTAGTTCTGATATTTTCTTCTTTGCTTCCCTCTAGATAGTAGAGCTGTGATTTGCAGGGTGAGAGTCGCTGAAGATAGACCTCCAGATAAATGGAGCCTCAGTAAACTAAAATAATATCTTCTTTCACAGTATTACCTCATCACTTTAT
This sequence comes from Leontopithecus rosalia, assembly GCA_028533165.1. NCBI lineage: Eukaryota > Metazoa > Chordata > Mammalia > Primates > Cebidae > Leontopithecus > Leontopithecus rosalia. The sequence goes on along the minus strand of JAPYYA010004196.1, from coordinate 7,918 downwards.
ATTCCAATACTGAATCTCATCTTACTGTTCTTAAAATGAGATCACAGTCTCAAAATACATAACTACTAAAACTCATTGTAGAGCAAACTTTTCAGGACATTTATATATTTGTATTTAGTTGTGTAATACCTGAAATACAACATGTATTAAACATTCTCAGGAAGCTATAATTCGATAATGATGGCAAACTCAGTCTTAAACTATAATCAAAATGGTGGTGGTAAAGGCCAAACGCATCCAAAAATCTTTCCTTAGCCTAAATACAATGTCTTCCAAACACCATTATGTCTCTTTCCTATCCAAAACCAGCAAAGGAAATATATAAATCCCACTTCTATACATCAAACATAACATTGATTGCATAGCACTTAGTTATTTCCAAGAATGTTTCCTTCTCCCTGACCAGAACACATGTAAGCTCCCTGTGGGAAGGACAGTTCCTATCTTATCTTTTGTACTCTACTCCCTGAGCCTTAGATAGCACCTTCCACTTAGCAAGTGCTTCTAAAGTTCTTTCAGTGTTTAATTCTCCTTCTGCCACTACTACTACTCCCTCCCCAATCAGTCCCTGGCAGGAGGGATAAAACACTTCCTTCTATGAGATTGCTAAAATATCTGCATTAAGCAGTAGTATAAAAGACAGAATCTCTACTTTAAAAGTAAGGTCATAGTAAGGGTCTTAGAAAACATTAATGTTGATTTTTCATATACCATTGATAAATGCAAGGTATCTGCATTCAGTATACAGTATTAACATATAAAAATAATATGACCTCCCCTTAAAACAGATACCATACATCATCAGTATAATTAATGTTGGTTCTTTTACAGTAAATTAAAATATTCCTTCCATACCTGTTAACTTTGGATTTTTTCCAGTTGGCCTTTTTAATACCCAAATTCACATATGATTCAGTGAGTTCTATATTTAATTCTCCTTCTGAGTCACTTGGATGTATTCCTAGTTTTGCAGCAGACTCATAGAGAGAAATTTCATCTTTTAGTTCTGTTAATTCTTCCTACAATACAAAATTATTAAAAATAATTTTCATTATTTTCCTATATGAAAAAATCAGTCATTCTATCTATACTTCAAAATTTGTTTTAATGATCCATAGAAGGCAAAAAAACTTCTTCAAATATATTAGCAGTGTACATTATACTTTATAAAGGCCAGCACATATCAGGTTTTCAAGTAAAACCTGAATGAATAAATGAATGAAAAAACAAACATAAGCATTTCCTCACACACCTCTGTCTCTTAGATTTTGTCCTCCATGGAAAGTGGTATGTTTCCTGGGCTGAAATGCTGATGGCGGCACGGCATTTTCTGGCTTACTAGAGTACAGGACAAAGTATGCTGATTTGCCAAGAATGTGTTGTAGTTTAGCCTGCCAGTGGTGAAAAGGCAAAATTCCTCTTTTGTTCCAAATAGTGGAACTCTTCTTCCATATTTTCCTCCCGCTCCAGTGGAAAATGTAAGAGTACTGGAGGAGGATATGAAAGAACTGCAGCAAATTCAACTTTCCCCACCCCCATAAATGAACTGCTCTCTGGGATACACCCAAAGATGAAAAGACATGCCACTTGAAGGAGGTGGCAGGCAGACTGGCAGGAAGGGCACAGCCTTGGCTCTCCAATTAGACAGACCTGGGCTTGACTTGCCAGCTGTGCGAAGGAGATGGTGAACAACTCCCATCGGCTGGTTTGAAGGTGGTCCAACCACCTCTATTGTACAGAGAAACTCAGGATTCAAAAGGTGATGTGACTACTGCCTAATTCAGACACCCACTGAATCTCTTCCAAGTGCCAACACTCACTTGTAAAGCCTTGTTCATGTTTTCACTCATAGCATGTGCCTTCTGTGCTTGCTGCAGCTGGAATTGTAGCTGAGCCGCCTCTTGTACTGACCCTGTAGAGGAAAGAACCATAGGATACACTGAAAAACTGTAAGGGGACAAAGTACTTAAGATCTACAGAAGACTTGAATCCTCTGAGGCTCTGCTTCAATACCACTGTCTCTTTAGAAGCACATACAGAACCCGTGGGACCCAGAAGGCATAGGTCTGAGCCAGACACTTCCAAGATTTACTATGGCATCCCATATGACCTTGGGCAGTTCAAGGCATGGGCTACCTTGACCTTTTAATGAATCAAATCAGCCACATCTACAGAACTTAACATTCCAGAAGTCCTTTAATAGGAGCATAACACTCCAACTCATGGAAAGCCAAAGAAAAAAATTCTTTGGAACCCATTTCTACCCTGCAGTAAGAAAACTACATCGTGCTGCCTTTAACTTCTTTCTAAATGCTTTTCTATTCAGCATCTCCACCTCCACGTGTAAATGAAGTATAATAGGTTATAATTCTGAAACTTTAGAAACCTAATATTTTAAATGTACTGGGCAAGGTGGTGGGGGCACTGTTCCCATTTTAAAGGGGACGTTATTAGGTTTCAAAAGAAAATGACCATCTGGGAAATGATTAAGTGAAGCAATGATAGCATAAAGAAAATAATATTTTCAAAGCATTTAACGGCCAGGAAAAAGGCTCACCAAGCAATGCCAAGTGAAAACAAAGGCTATAAAACTAAACAGGGAGGGGCCCTTAATAAAGCATAATCCAAATTTTGCTCCCTACCAAGACGTATATACACATATATTTAGGCAGTCTTTGACTTTAGTACTTTCAACTTTTAAATAACCCACCCTTTCACATATTGTACCACCAGTCTAAATTACCTTTCATATCCCAAAGTGACTTTCATATACCAGTTAAAGCATAACTGTTGACCTATTTTCATGATGTGAGCTACTCACCAGTAAACAGGGAAGTTTTGTCTATATAGCAGTGTTTGTACAAATGTGATCATTTTATTGCTCTTTGCTCTAATATCATTTTATAAAAATTAATAAGAAATAAAACAACTGCTAAAACTAAAATGATAGGAAGCATATGTCTCAAACTTAGGACCATGGAGACCATATTAGAAACCTTAAGCATGACAAAAATGTAACTCTGGCCTCAACCGACTAGGTAAGTCACTGTTTTGTTATGAGGGGAACAACGTGAAAGAAGTTATACAAAGGACAGAACTACATGATCAAATATTGGGCCTTAAAAAGCAAAATATAATGGGATTTTACAGTCATTTTTAGTTTTCCGGGACAGAGATTACCTTATAACGTATTTTATTGTTCAATTTTTGCATGTTCAGCTTTAGTATGTTTTCAGAAATGCAATACACAAAGAAGCAGGACATTGTCTATGTGTGTACATATCATTTGAAGGAAATACATTCAAACACTAACAATAATTATCTCAGTAGAATGATGGTTATTTTTATTTGGTACTTTATACTGCTCTCCCGCTTCCACATTATTTAATAAAAACAAACTGACCAGGCGCAGTGGCTCACGCCTATCACCCCAGCACTTTGGGAGGCCGAGGCAGGTGGATCACAAGGTCAAGAGACCGAGACCATCCCGGCCAACATGGTGAAACCCCATGTTTACTAAAATTACAAAAATTAGCTGGGCGTGGTGGTGCATGCCTGTAATCCCAGCTACTCGGGAGGCCGAGGCAGGAGAATGGCTTGAACCCAGGAGGCAGAGGTTTTAGTGAGCCGAGATTGCGCCACTGCACTCCAGCCTGGAGACAGAGCGAGATTGTCTCAAAAAAAAACAAAAAAAACTAAACCTTTACACACACACACACACACACACACACACACACACTTTTTAAGAAACGTATCACTGATTGCGTTTTCTGTCCCTTCTGGATTTTTACAATTCATGGATCCCACTATATTCTTTCTGTGGGGAGACAGTGGCCCTGCCAGACACCTACCGGACTGCAACAAATGGGCACATTGCTTTTGACTCTCCTCTAGACTTCTTGTCAGCCTGTTAATGATCTCAGTCTTTTCTAACTTGATTGCTTCTTGATTCCTTTCCAGTTGTTTCACGTGATCTTTCAAATGAGAGCAAATGTCTTCCTAATTGAAAAAAAAGTTCAGCAAGTCATTTTATTGAAGGATTTTAATAAAGATTAAACTAAAAATTATGATACCTAATTGGATTTTATGTCAAATACAAGAGCATCACATGGCAGCATCACCTCTGCTACAAGGTTAAGCGCACAGAACTCGGAGTCGAGAGCTTGGGTGAGGCTTCAACTCTCCAGTCTGTTTCTTCTTTTGTAATTATGCTAATACAGGTTGAATTAGATGCTTTCTAAAGTCTCCTTCGACTCTATATTCACAAGGCAATGTTATTCAAAAATTAGATTTTATTCAAGTCAAAGAAAATGTATTACATTCCTATATGTATTTTATACTGTCAGTATAAGTCTATGTGTGTGTGTGTGTGTGTGTGTGTGTTTATATGTATACACATACATATATATATATGTAGCTAGACTGCTTTGAATCATGCAATTTGTATCCCAAAACAGTAAGGATATAGATAACCACATGAAAACTCACTGTATTCTAAGCAGCCAAAAGTTCATTCCATTAAGAGCAGTTAAAAATAATCTTTCCCTCTTCTGAACTTCTTTTAAACTTGATCTATTCCTCTCTTATCTTTCTCTACCTTTGACATGTCTTATTTCTCTTAATAGCCCCCTTGAAGGTGCTTCTGCAGTGCCTTAGACACATCAAGTGCTACAATAAACCCTTGAAAAATAAACGACAGATAGGGTAAATGTGTACGTGCATATGCATAACTACATATGATTACACAAAATATAGAGTGTGTAGGCAATATACTCAAGTTTCTAACAAAAGAAAATGTGTTTGGGTGTAATGAACCATGGGAGTCCTGAGTCCAGGTAAAACAAATACACTGTCAAAATCAAAATCATCACCTCTTTCAAAAAAGGCTACACAGGCTGAATTCCAGGCAGATGGCAGAGGATGGGAGAGGCGGGGGAGTGAATTAAGTTAAATAATTGAAATTACCCAAGAAAACCTAAAGAAAATAAGAAATAAGAAGAATACTGAGAAAGGGCTTTGAAGTAGAGAAAAGCCCTTAGACTTCTGCTGCCTGATCTGTAGTATAACCTAAAGCCCAAAAATACCTTCAGGATACGAACACAAGTACATCCCATAAGAGCACTAACACAGAAGTTCCTTGAAGCAAAGAAACTCTGAAGTCTCCTATTTTAACTTAAAAATTCATGTGAATTTTGTATTCTATTTCATAATGAAGCTGTGTTTGCTTTAAATTTTTTCTACTAAATTTTTGAGCAAAATGAAGCTTCTGGAAACTGGTCCATGTTTATTCAGCTCTGCAAACCTCCTGGCACACTGCTGCTAATTCCAGGCCAGCCTGAGAAACCTGGTTCTAAAGTGCCAAAGTAACGTGGCAAACACAATGAATGAGCTCATATTAATGACAGCATGACAGTAATGACAGCAAGAAGGGGTGGAAAGACAGCTAATATTTTATCCTGGGAAGGTCACGATTGTGTTTACAAGGGACTAGGAACTAGCAAACAAAGTTAAAGAAAAGGTGGACATACATTTAAAAAATTGTAGGCCGGGCATGGTGGCTCATGCCTGTAATCCCAGCACTTTGGGAGGCTGAAGCAGAAGGATCACCTGAGGGCAAGAGTTTGAGAGCAGCCTGGTCAACACGGTAAAACCCCGCCTCTACTAAAAATACAAAAACTAGTGGGGTGTGGTGGCATGCGCCTGTAACCCAGCTACTCAGGAGGCTGAGGCAGGAGAATTGCTTGAACCCAGGAGGCGCAGATTGCAGTGAGCTGAGATTGGGCCACTGCACTCCAGCCTGGGCAGCACAGTGAGAATGGGTCTAAACAGAAAATTGTAAAGAAAATGCAGAATCTGCCAATAATTTGATTATATGTAACAATCAATTAAACCATGGTGTATCCTGTTGACAAGTTCAGGAAAACAGATTATACTCATAAAACTATAAAGTTTTAATACCAAAAATCAAAACGAGATGAGTAGCTCAATCTTTGCCATGATTAGCTTGAGTAGTTCAAGACTGACATGGGCAGATATTTTTCAAGACTGAGACAAGTGAAATGATAAAGATATGACAACTGAACTCCAGCCTAGGCAACAGAGTGAGACTGCATCTCAAAAAAACAAAAAAAAAGGGGGGGGAGAGAGAGAGAGAGAGAGATATGATAGAGATGACAGCTGAGTCTGTGGGAGGAAAAAGAACTGAACAAGGTTCTAGGGCACAGGAAAATGAGGACTAGACCACACACAAAGTCTGTGGGAGTCTCTAAGCCAACAGAAAGTGTTCCAAGTAGAGCCTTTAAATAGAACATTAAAGAAAAGGTAGAAGGTGATGACATAGAAAACAAAGTCTGTGACTTCACCAAAAGCTGAAGATTTCAAGGAGACGGAATGAAGAAAAGTAATATACCAGCAACGAGATAATCAGAGATCTTAACATGATACTTCTATAACTGGGAAGAGGTAAAAGTCAGTTTGCTGGAGAGAGTCCAGGAGATAGTTTACTAGGAGAAAATTATGACATTGGAGGAACACTGTGAGCTCCAAGAAGCCCATTTCTTTCATCTTTTCTATCTCACTAAAAAAACTCACGGGAAAATCAGCCCCATAAAAAAGAACTGTTATAATATGTTGTGAATGCATATAATCTTTTCTACTCAGAAAAGCTGGTATCTTAAGAAAAACACTAATAATTTTACAATTCATATATTTCGCAAAATATACTAGTTTTAATCTCAAAATATACTAGTTCAAAAACGAAATATATGTTGTTTTTTAGATTCAGAGGATATGTGTGCAGGTGTGTAACATGGATATGTCGCATGAGGTCTGGGCTTCAATTAGGCACTTTCGAATACCGCTTTGCAAAGCAGCTATGCAATTATATGCTGAGCCTAACATCAGCCATGCTCTGTTTAATAATGAAACAAAGTAAAAATAGGCAAAGATGCAACAGTGGGAAAAGATCTTAGCACCTTCAATTTATGGGTTCAGGAGTCTGAAGCCCATCCAGCACAGAATCAAGAATTTGTTCTGACTTTAGTCTTCGAGGTCTTCTATTGAAGGGGGCTGGGGAGTGGACAACAGAGAATGCAGTGGGCACAGGAATAGAACACACTGCAGCTTCCTTCCAACCCATCCCTAATGAAACTGTGTTTAAGTCAATAGAGAATGGAGACCTCCAACCCAGTATGGAAAAAGCCCCCAGGATCCACTCTTCTTTAGCCATCCAAGAAGGGCTACTGTCCAAGTCCAATTAACGTTAATGCTACCCTATGTTTTACCAAAATTAACTTAAAAATGAAATTAAAACTTATGAAACTTATCTAAAATTCTGTTTGTTAAATAATTTGGTATAGACTTCAACTTTGTTTTTTGTTTTTTGTTTTTTTAACAGAATCTCACTCCATTACCAAGGCTGGAGTGCAGTGGTGCAGTCATGGCTCACTGCAGCCTCGACCTCCTGGGCTCAAGCAATCCTCCCACCTCAGCCTCCCAAGTAGCTGGGACTAGAGGGGCATGCTACCACACCTAGTTAATTTTTTATTTTTTTTCACTATTTTTCCCAGGCTAGTCTTGAATTCCTGGGCTCAAGTGATCCACCTGCCTCAGTCTCCCAAAGTGCTGGGATTACAGGCATGAGCCACTGTACCTGGCCTTCATCTTTTCCTACTCCTATATATCCTCCATACTGATCAAATTTACAATGTTTTTCTATATAAAATACATAGTGAAATAGATCTAATAAAATACATGTAAAAAATAAAATGTGACTTTCAGACAAATTCTGGTCGCTCAGGAGCAGAAGATTCCCAGTGGAGGAGACACGCGGGGCAGAAGTTTCGCCGGCACCACGGTGTAGCAGTCTCGCCGGCACCTCCGCACGGCAGCTCTCAGAGCTGACTAGGCGGGGCTGGCA
>JAPYYA010004195.1:0-12052 GCA_028533165.1 Leontopithecus rosalia | reverse complement strand
GGGGGCAGAAGGCAGCAAAACACACTGCCACGTGTGTACCTATGCAACTATCTTGCATGTTCTGCACATGTACCCCAAAACCTAAAATGCAATAAAAATTAAAAAAAAAAAAGAAATTTGTATTTCCCTAATGCTAGATATATTAAGTAACTTTTTCATGTGCTTTTTTTCTGTCTGTATATTATCTTCATAAAATGTTAGATGATGTTTTTTGCCCATTTTCAAATTGGATATTTCGAGTTTTGTATGTTGAGTTTTAGTAATTCTTTATGTGTTGTAGCTACAAACACTGTGGCTGATATAGGATTTGAAATTTTTTTACCCAGATCTTTAGTTTCTATTTCCATCTCATTAACAAGATTTGTTGAAAGGAAAAAAGAAAGATGAAGTCCATTTTTCAATGTTTTTAGTGTGTTGTGCATGTGGTTTCATATCCGAGGACTCTTTTTACATTTGTTTTATATTTTTAATGATTATGGGCTCATAATAGGTGTATAAATTTACAGGGTTCCATGTGATGTTTTGATACAGGCATACAATGTGTAATAACCTCAATGTGCAATAATCACAGTGGGGCATCCATCACCTCAAACACTTATCAACTCAATGGAATAAATCAAAAAGGCAAGATTGGATAAAAAAGAGGGAAAAGAAATGAATGAAGCCTCCGAGAAATATGAGAGTGTGTGAAAAGACCAAATCTTTGTTTGATAGGTACCTGAAAGTGAGGGGCAGAATGAAACCAAGTTGGAAAACACTCTTCAGGATATCATCCAGATGAACTTCCCCAACCTAGCAAGGCAGGCCAACATTCAAATTCAAGAAATACAGAGAACACCACAAAGATATTCCTCGAGAAGAGCAACCCCAAGACACATGATTGTCAGATTCATGAGGGTTGAAATGAAGGAAAAAATGCTAAGGGCAACCAGAGAGAAAGGTCACGTCACCCAAAAAGGGAACACTAGAATAAACCACCCTTGGATGTAGTGTATAATTCTCTTTATATATTAATAAGTCCTTTTCACTAATGTTTTATAATTTTTATCTATATTTGTGAATGTTGTTGTCTGCAATGTGTATGTATTTTTGTTGGTTTTGGCACGAGAGTAATACTGGCTGTATACAATGAGTAGGGAAGTGTTGCCTCCTCCATTTTCTAGAAAGGAATGTTTAAAATTTATGTCTCATACAATTCACCAATAATGCACTGAGCTTGTAGATTTTATTTTTGAAAAGATTTTAATAATAAATTCAATTCCCTTACTGGATATGAGGTTAAATTTGCCTTTTTAATTTCAGTTGAATTTTGTTAGTGTACATTTCCAAGAATGTATCCATTTTATATAGTCTGTAACATTTGTGTGTAGAGTCGTTTATGGTATTCTTCCTTACCTGTTTGATGGCTACAATGACTGTGGTGTTGTTCCTTCCTTCATTCCTATTTTTAGTAACCTGTAGCTTCTCAGTTTGTTTTTTTCTTTGTTAGTCTTGCCATGGATGTGTCCATTCTATTGATATTTCTGGGAGAACCAACTTCTGTTTTGTTGCTTTTCTGTTTTTCTTCTATTCCTTAATTCAGTATTTTATGCTCTTTATTGTTTATTTCTTTTTATTGCTTGGAGTTAATTTTGCTCTTTTATTCTTATTTTTTGAGATGGCAGGTTAGATTTTTAGATTTTTTTTTTTAATATAAACATTTAGATCACTATAGTTTAGAAAACCACACTCATGGTCTAAAGTTTTCTTGCTTGCTAGGCTGCTTTTCTTGTGGTTCTTTGGCTAGTGAGAGCAAATTTCTCTAGGGACTGCTCTTGCTTTTTTTCTGATTGTCTGCCCCCATAGTCAGAACCCCGACTTCTCCAGCAACCAGTGTTCCAGTCACACCCAGCTCCACAGCTGCTCTGCCATCTTCTTTCCAGCTCACCATGTCTTCTTATGTTTGTTTCGTAGATACAAGGTTTACACTTTTCAGTTGTACTTTGAAGACAGTAGGGCAGTAACTCTTCTTCACTTCCAGAAGCAGAAGTCAATATTTGAGTAATCTTTTAATTACTCACCAGAGGCGGGCACCCCTCAACTCAATTTCCAGCAGCGGGATGAACAGAGGTTCCTTGCACAGAACAACCTGCACTCCAAGTTGTCCTGGCTAGGTGGCGCCCCACAGAGTTCACACTAGAAGTCACTTTGTTCTCTCCTACTTGGCTAATGTGGATTTCCTTCTGGTGGGTTCTTTCCTTAGCACACAGTGCGCCAAACTTCTTCCTGAGATCACCCTCATGGGAAGCCTCATTCACTCTTCTAAGGAGGCTGAGCTTTCTGCAATGTATCCTTTTGAGTGTCTCTCTGAGTTGATGCTATTTGTTGAATAAATGAATCCAATTGCCTTCACTCCATGTCTGCACTTAACCTGGGAACAATCTTTTACTCACACGTGTTACCCCTATGGGCTTGCTCTGTTCTTCTTTTCCAACTTCTCATGCCATGTCCTGTCCAAGTCAAAACTGCATACCTCTCCCCTCACCTGGCTGTGAACACTTTCCCTGTGTTTCAGGAAGCAAAGGTTTGGGTTCACATATCCTTCTTTTCTGGGTGTACACTTCCCCCAGAGGTGGTACATGAACAAAATGTGAAGTTTTTAGAAAGGTACAAGTCAAATATTTTATGGGTTGTTAAACTTCTCACCTTAGTGTGGAAATGAGGACTGTGCCTTCAGGAAATATTTCAGTGTGTCCTCTGTGGTCAGTTCAATTCGACTTTCAGGTCCATTTATCAGTTGAGATTCCAAATTCAGGCAAGGAAAAGACTCCCCCAAACCCCCAGCATGACATGTCTTTGCTGCAGACTGTCTAACACAGACCATCGCGAATGTCCCAGACAAGCTTGTTTAAGGAGCTGGGACTGGAAGAGAGCGTCTGGGACTGGACTGAAACATGCAAATCTGACAGCATGGAGGACCAGATGGAGTTCCTCCAAACAAGATCTGGGTTAAGCTCTAGGACAGATGTCCAAGCACAGACTGCACCTGCCATCACCAGACTGAAGGACAGCTTGGTGAAGGCCAGTTTGGGGTTCATTTCAGAGATCACGTGAGGGAAAAAAGCAAGGGAAAATACAGGTCATAAAGAATCAATCCTGCAAAGTTAAAACAAAATTGGTCTCTTTAAGCATCATTTTCACTTCCATTTGGGATGGTTAAAGATGGTCAAAATTGGTGTAAAATGTCCAACTATATAAGTATAAATTAATTAGATTTGTTTTGTGTGAATGCACAAAAATATACATTAAATGTGTTTCATTTCACAGATAGGCTTTCACATACATTACCTCTCTTGAAGACTCAAGAAAAAGCTACAAGACAGTTTAACACCAATTTATTGATGAGAAGATTGAACCATGACATCTCTGTGCAGCTCCTGCACAGCCTTTTCAGGTCTTGAGTGTGCTGTGCCCAGTATCACCACAATTCTACTTATGTCCTCTTTTCTCTGCTTAAACGTATCTTCCCACCAACTTTCACTCGGGTCCTGCTTGGTTATTCACTAAGCTTCAGCATAGATAGCCCTCTTCCAGGATGCCACCACATTCTGGAGTAAGTTATTTTCAGAAATAATTTTCCTGTTGTCTCACTTACTGCACTCCATCATCCCGGCTGTTTTACTGTTCATCTCCTCACTAGATAAGACCTGCTGATGGACAGGGATGAAGTCTCATTGTTAAGGCATTTCTAGCTCTTAGAACTGTGTGTATTCCATGCAGACAGACAACAATACTTGTCAAATGAATGGGTGGCATAGCTAAAAATTAATTATGTATAAAAATGTATTTATTTCTTATGCACAAACAGGCTAAAAACCAAGCTCTTCTTCTTCAGCTGAAGTAAGCATTCCCTCTAAGTTTATAACTATGATTTCATTTCCTAAGAAGTATGATACCATCTTTTATTTTCCCTAAAATTGTATTCTAACGGTAGGCATTGTTCAGTAGCTGACACTCCTTTGGGACTATACACTTATGAAATATACAAGACCTTATGTAAGAATAAAAAAAGTTAAGGTTATATAACCTGCAATCTCTGGAAGTGAATGTCTATATAAATTCAATAATATGATTTCATCATACTTACTCTTTCTTCATTTACACTATAGATGCATAATTTTCCTAGCTCTTGTTCTTCAGCATTGGGTGGTCCTGAATCCCTTCCTAATTGAGTTCCTGTGACAACTGGCTTGCCAGTCAGTGCATTTATTCTCTAAGTTCAGAAAATCATAAACATCGTATGTATTTTCATTAGTTTAATTAGTTAGCAGTTTTGTTAAAGCACAGGTGATTAAAAATTATTATTTTACTGTAGGGTATTTTCAAGGTGTTTTGCTGAGTCTATAGTAAGCCAGTGTTTCTCAACCTTTATCTCACGGGAACGATCTGAGGATTTTGTTAAAAATGGTGATTCAGGTCCAGCCGGTCTAACATGGGCCTGAGATTCTTCATTCTAATCAGCTCTGTGAGATGCCCAATTATCCAGCCTGTGAACCAGGCCCTCAAACTAAGAGTCCTCATCTGGTTCACTCGTGCTCCCTAATGCTGAAAATGAAATTTATAGTAAGGTTGCTAATAAAATGCAACAGATAAATAGTTAGAGGGTAAGTGCTTTAGATTATTTTTTTAAATACGAGCTTAAAATTATCCTGCTTCTCCTAATGCATGTTGTGTATTTTAAAAGAAGCAACAATGGATCCTAAGTTTTAAAGCCAGATTTGACTTCCAGATTGTTCCTTTAGTAGCCAGTTGTCTTGGACAAATTCATTAATTATCTTGTCAAGTTGCAAACATTAGTCTAGTTATTTACTCGCAGGTCCCTTGTTTTGAATAAACTGGGTACATTTATATGATAGCAATAAGCCTGGGATATAGTAAATGCATAACAAACCACAGTTATTGTAATAATAACAATCTCCCATTAGAAACTGCTGGAAACTGCTGAGCGAGTGTGGAAGAATCATTCATTGTTAGCTGTGAAAGGGACTTTGTGGGTGTTCTCACCCCAGTCTTCCTCTGACACTCAAGTCCCTTCTGGCATGCCATCTTGACTGAAAAGCTGAGCCTCTTTGCACTTGCTTTTAATCCAATCATCAGAAACTCCTTCCACGCTCCAACTACAATACTCCTTCCTTGGAGTTCCACTCCAGCTTTGTTCTTTCTTATAAATTCATACAGGAATGACTCCATCATTTTTCCCTGTGCTGGTCCTCCTGTACTTGGCAATTGTCCATAGCTGGCCTCCTTGAGTCCTGTACACCTGGAAAACAATCACTCCTTTCCACTCTGCCCTCTCTTCTATGTTACGTATGTACCTCTGAAAACGGAGCATCCAGAGATGAAAGGCAAGCCTCAGGTGGGCTAATCCCAAGTGTGTACTGCAGAATGGGTGCCTCCAAGTCTCTGGTTCTAGGAACTGCAGTTCTCTTAGTGCAAACCAAGATCACATTGGTGCTGTGGTCGCACCACTGTAAGGACTCAGTGGAAATTACAGCTGACTGTCTCCATGCGCAACTTGATCACTCCTCTCTCCAACCCTCCTGTGCAGTGGGTTTAGGAGATGTGTAGACCTTACCACTATTCCTGTCAAAGGCATTACTATTACATTCCTGTTTTATTACCCTCATGCCAGGTAACATTGATTTAGATAATTTTTCTTTCCATCAACGAATTTGCCGTTCCTCCCCCATTTGATGTCAAAGGTCAAAGAACAATGTTCATCACCCTGATTTCAAAGTTTTTGTCTCAGTCATGAATAAAAATCATGAAAAGGATAATTCTAAACACAAAAATCACAGGGACCAAAAGAGACTTTAGGTACTGTACTTAAATTTATATTTCATAAAGTTATTTTTAATTAAACTGTCATAAAGGATTTTATTACAGCTGCCTTTTTCAAATGAGTATTTAGTGTTACCAGAAGGATTAATGCATATTTATTTAATGGAAAATTATCTCATTTATAGATTAACTGGTCCCTGTTGATTAATCTCCTTTCCATTCTGCTGCTTGATTCTTATTTAAATCCTAAATATTAAAAAAAATTTTTTTTTTTGAGACACAGTCTTGTTCTGTTGCCAGGCACCAGGCTGGAGTACAGTGGTGTGATCTCGGCTCACTGCAACCTCTGCCTCCTGGGTTGAAGCAATTCTCCTGCCTCAGCCTCCTGAGTAGTTGGGACCACAGGCGTGCGCTACTGTGCCCACCTAATTTTTGTATTTTTTTTAGTAGAGACGGGGTTTCACCATGGTCTCAATCTCTTGACTATGTGATCCACCCACCTTGGTCTACCAAAGTGCTGGGATTACAGGCGTGAGCCACTGTGCCTGGCCTAAAAATCTTTTTAGTAAGTTGATAAAATAAAACAGAATTTAAGACTATCTAATTGGTTAATTTTCTGAGCTATAGGGAAGTGACATACTGAAGTGATGGTATGTCACTTCCCACAATCCCCATTACTCACATATTCCAACATTTTCTTGCCTTCCATTTCTTCTTTTGACACTTTGTTATAGTGACAAGGAAAGGAAATATTGGCTTAGTTGTGGAAATGTTATACATGTGGCCTCCCACTGTAATATCTCCTTCTGTTCAGTGTTCTGACCGCATGGGTATAGTTATGATTCTTATGCTCATGAAGGCCAATGGAAAACTTTGCTTCTGGCTGTCAGGAACCTCAGGCACATGAAAAGCCCAAAAGCAGGAGGATGGATGGAGAGGGAGGAATTTAAAGGGGCTGAGGTAAAGCCCAGGAGGAGAAAGTGGCTCCCATCTGTGAGTCAGATCTACTCACACAGAGATAAAGGCAGTGCTGATCACATATTTGATGCTCTCTTATAATAGCGAATGACACACCAGGACTCTGTGGACTCTTGTTTGGCCCTCATTGAGTAAGCAAGAGTGTCTTCTGCACATTTCACTTTGGTTAATCAGGTGTTGGTGTGTTTCACATCAGCTGACCATGCCCCATCAGGTTGCATAGGACTTCATCTGTGGTGCTGTGTCCAGCAGGAGCTCTTTGGGGCACTCAGACGGGACATAAGGATGCCTTGTGCTTCACACAGCTTCCATGCTCTCTGGTTTCAGAAATTTAAAAAGTTGTTGTTTGCTTAAGATGGCCATAGTAAGCTCTATATGCTTTTATCTTAGTCTCCACTTGGGTGTGATGATTGTATCTGATAAATAACTTTTGGAATAAGAACTTAAGTTATTCCTGGCCGTTTCTTTAACTAAAAGGGTTATCAGCACAGGCAAGGCCTCTCACTGGGACTCATCAACTGATCCATTTTATCCAGATTTAATCAGAATCAGCATATTATCTTCCTTTAATCTTTCCTCATACATTTCTCTAATTAATGACTTACATTTTTGTCTATAGAGTATAATCCCTATTTCCCATATCAAATCTTGCCATTAGATTACTCTGTGTGCTTTAATAGATGCAAATTGTACTAGTTTACAGGCTTTAATTTTATTTCAAATTTTTCAAATTTGCGTTTTTTTTCTCTTTCTGGTAATTTGGGAGGCAGAAACTTAAACGTCAGACCTGTTAGTCATGATTCAGAAGACACTGAACTTGCTGATGGTTGACTTCACTGGGGATGTGGCCTTTCCCTGCTACATAAGCTGCCTGGACCACAGCCGTAATGCCCACGATGACAAGGTCTCTGTGTGTCTTTGAGGAAGGTGTCCAAGGCACAGTGCACAGGCTGACTCTTGGACACCACAGAGCTGCTGATATGAGAACTAAGATGAGTCATGTTGAGTCCAGGACTTGTACCATTTATAAAATAGAGAAGTGGACAGGCAAGCTAAGAGCACAGGTTTTATTTAGAACACTGCTGAGTAAGCACCGAAGCCCACCTGTGCTGCTCAGGCTGTCGCTGCTTGTTGGCACGGATGTCTCTGCCTTGCCTGATGCCTGAGAAAATACTTGACCTTTTGCTTCAGGTAGAAATATTTGCACTACACACTAAAACCCACCACATTTAACTCCATATCTTTTTACTGAAATTATATATGTAAAAAAACTTTAGAAAGAAATGAGACATAAAATTTTTGTTATAAAATTTACAGTGTGTTTGCTTTCTCTGTCTCATTTTGAGGCACTCATTTTCTCTTTTTAATTTAAGCATTTCTAGTCTGTACATTAGTTACACCATGTATCTTAATTGCTGTTGGCCACATGGAATGGATGAAAACTACACAAATCGAAAAGTTGATTAAGTTTTCAACTGATTTCATGATTAAGCCAATGAAGAAATTATTAAGGATTGCAGGTACATTCACATGTAAGTTACTCTGTAGGACAAGCAATCCTATTTCTTCAACTAACAAATGGTGTGAAAGAAAAAGGGAAGGAGATGCTTGTAAATGAAAAACATTTATAATCAAAGCAAAGAAAGACATTATGTCAACCTTGTTTAGACTTGGTTTACCAAGAAACACAATGATGAGAAATCTATGAGAATTTTAGGAGAAATTTAAAAATGACTTGGGTATGAGATGGTATTAAATAATTGCTACTAATTTTATTAGGGATTTTCCTGATGTTCTTGTTGTTTAAAAATGCCCTTATTTGCTAGAGAAGCACCAAGGGGCATTAATTTTTATTACTATTTTCAATTAATTAATTTTTTTTGAGATGGAGTCTCACTGTGTCCCCCAGGCTGGAGTGCAATGGTGCAATCTTGGCTCACCGCAACCACCACCTCCCTGGTTCAAGTGATTCTCCTGCCTCAGCCTCCCAAATAGCTGGCATGCACCACCACGCCTGGCTAATTTCATATTTTTAGTAGAGATGGGGTATCCTCATACTGGTCAGGGTGGTCTTGAACTCCCGACCTCAGGTGATCCGCCTGTCTCCCAAAGTGCTGGGATTACAGGTGTGAGCTACTGCACCTGGCCAAGGGGCATTTATAGTTAAAATAAAATAGTAGTATTGAGTTGCTGTGAAATTCAATAAACAAAAGAAAAAGACACGGCCAAATGTGGATTGCTGTTGGAGATCAATGGTGGGTACAGGCAGAGTCACTACACCATTCTCTCCCAGTTGGTGCATTTTTAAAAATGTTCATAATAAAACATATATAATAAATTAATTAACATTAACAAAACTCTAAACATTTAATGTTGCAACCTTAATGACAGTGTAAATCACTGTGAAGCTGGAGAGATTGTTGACAAAACTAATTGTGTTCAATGTAAAACTAAGAGTTGGGCTTAAAAGGAATTGAGTTCAGTAGAACTTGGGATTGAAATTTTTCTTTTCTTCTAAATCATCCTATTTTATCCAATTTGTACAACTTT
The DNA here is from genome assembly GCA_028533165.1 of Leontopithecus rosalia. Classification (NCBI taxonomy): domain Eukaryota; kingdom Metazoa; phylum Chordata; class Mammalia; order Primates; family Cebidae; genus Leontopithecus; species Leontopithecus rosalia. The sequence continues at coordinate 2,704 of JAPYYA010004195.1, read as the reverse complement.
TGCAATTTATACCTTATTTTATTCAGGCATCACAGCCGCAGAAAGCTGTTAAGGGACCGTGGAACCATATTTGTGTCCCAGTTGAAAAGTGACAGCTTCCCTTTTTGAGTCAAGCCTCTCTGTTGTGGAACTAGTTTCTAAATGTGGTATGTGATAATCATTCTAATCTAGACACTATGAATTGATGTTTCCTTTTAATTAGTTTGTTCAAGAGTGAAGTAAAAATATTGCTTACTGTTCTTTCCTGTAGAGGTGGCTTTGCTCCTAGAAGAGGTGACTACAAAATTCATAGCTGCATCTGAATCCCATCGCTTCACACGCCATACTTTTGAATATCTATCTCGTCCTGTATAAATGTTCCTCAAATTACAATGGGATTACATCCTGATAAAACCATTGTAATTTGAAAATGCATTCAACAACCCGATAACCCCACTGCGAGGCTAAAACATTGTGAGTGAAACCAGGTATATCGGGGGCTGGTTTTATTTCCAACCCTTTGTTCTCATTTTTTTTTTTTTTTTTTTGTCATCAGCCTTTATATGTGAGACATTTTACTGAATCTTTGACTTTATCTGCTTTCAGTAAGCCACAATTAAATTTAACATTTTATTCTCACAGCAATCTCTCTAGTGCCCTCCACCATCTCCCATCCCCATGGCCTGCCCCCAGCATGCTGCTGATGTGTTGTAGGTCTTATCCTATCCATTCTTCACAGAGAAGCTGGAATAAACATTTTAAAATGCAAGTTTGAAAATAATTTTCCTGAACTAGAACCTTCCATGGGCTGGGAGCTCCTGTAGTCCCAGCTACACCGGAGGCTGAGGCAGGAGGAGTTTTGACCTAGCAATCTAAAGCTGCAGTGAGCCATGATAGCATCATTGCTTTCCAGCCAGGGTGGAGACGACAGAGACAGTCTTTAAAAAAGAAAAAGCTGGCCGGGCGCGGTGGCTCAAGCCTGTAATCCCCACACTTTGGGAGGCCGAGGCAGGAGGATCACGAGGTCAAGAGATGGAGACCATCCTGGTCGAAATGGTGAAACCCCGTCTCTACTAAAAATACAAAAAATTAGCTGGGCATGGTGGCGCGTGCCTGTAACCCCAGCTACTCGGGAGGCTGAGGCAGGGGAATTGCCTGAACCCAGGAGGCGGATGTTGCGGTGAGCCGAGATCGCGCCATTGCACTCCAGCCTGGGTAACAAGAGAGAAACTCCGTCTCAAAAAAAAAAAAGAAAAAAAAAGAAAAAGCTGAAGAATAAAGACATGTGGAAGCCTTTTTCTTTTGTTAGATTGTGAATGTCCATATACGGTGTTTTCTCCTTTGATCAGTTCCTTTTCAGCTTCTTCCCCGTCGCTGTCTTCCTGACCTAGGATGCTCCAATTACAATTCTGACAATGTTTCCAAGCGCCCATGTTCTTAGCCTCTGCATGTCTCCACGTGCCCTTCTCAAATGTTCTTCTTATGTCACTGCATATCCTTCAAGCCTTAGCTTGAACCACAATTCTTGAGGAGAGTCTCCCTCATTCCTGGACAAATGTGAGCTTTCTGGTGTCTTTTCCCACTGGACATGGTTGCCCGCTACCACCACATCACTAGCATGTTTTTGTGATAATAATTACTGTTTGTTGTTGTTGTTGATTTTTTTTTTTTGAAGGAGTCTTGCTCTGTTGCCAGGCTGGAGTGCTGTGGTGCAATCTCAGCTCACTGCAATCTCCGCCTCCTGGGTTCAAGCGATTCTCCCGCCTCAGCCTCCCAAGTAGCTGGGATTACAGGAGTACACCACCTGCCTAGCAATTTTTGTATTTTTAGTAGAGACGGGGTTTCACCATGTTATCCAGGATGGTCTCGATCTTTTAACCTCATGATCTGCCTGCCTGGGCCTCCCAAAGTGCTGGGATTACAGGTGTGATGAGCCGCTGCCCCTGGCCGTGGATGTTTTAACTGGACTAGACAAAAGGCCAGTTAGATTAAATCAAGGGTGTTTTAGGACTGCAGAATTTTGAATTTATGTTGGAGAACTATTGGTAAGATATTTACATTTACCAAATTCACAAAAAGTAATTTGAAAATTTCTTGGAAAAAAATTTCTAATTTATAAAATTTCTGAATTTTAAAAGCTGCATTTTTTTAAGTAATGAAAACTCTGGAACTTGATCATAGTTCTTATCTGAAAAATACACCATTTCTGTGTCCGTTCTTAGCTTTTGCAATAGAACTACAATATAAGGACATAAACATACACCCATACACACACACGCACACACCAAAAACAAAATAAGAATCACACTAAATCTTTATTATGTATAGAATTCATAATAATAATTTAATTTATTGGTAACTTTTGTTGAGTCATACTTTCTATTGTAAAAGAATGAAAGGTATGAATATATGAGGACTAACGAATTTGAAAGGTACTTTACTACTGCTAATTGAAAGGTGTGTTTCTGTTTCATACCCAAAGACAATATGCAGGGAAAAATCTAAAACAAGAGTCTTGGAGAAGTGGAATTATTATACGTAATATGTTGTCATTTTGAAAATTCACCAGAAAGGCTATTAATAATTTCTGCATTTTAAATTTACTAGACTTTGTTACCTAGACAAAATTCAAAGCTTATACAGAATCCCTCTTCTGCAGTTCGAATATATAATAGGGATATTCTGTCGCTGTCTGTAAGGTTGCTATAATTTTACTCTTTTTTTT
>JAPYYA010004194.1:0-12057 GCA_028533165.1 Leontopithecus rosalia | reverse complement strand
CTGTCCTCCCCCAAGTTGCCGGATGGCTGTGATCAGGCTTTGCTTAATTGTAGCATGTCTGGCAGCCTTGATGTGGCACCGAGGTAGGAGTTCAGAAATGCAGCTGCGGAGCAATCAGGGTTGGGGGAAGGGGTCAGCTTGTGCAGAGGGGGTTTTCTGAGTAGAAAACTCCCACATGTTGGAGTTAGGGCTGGGTGGGAGGTGATTTAATCATGGCCTGGAGGGGGTCGTGGATGGAAGAAAAAATGGGCAGGGTGGGGAGAAGTTAAGACATGCTGGAATGAGTTAAGACATTGGGGGATTGTATTTCAAGATTGTATCTGGAAAGAAAAGACCTCCCTTTTAAATTCAGGGATTCAGGCAGAAAGGACTGTAGCCTTATCTTGGATGAGACTTGAACATCTTACATTTGAGTAACTGCTGGAATGAGTTAAGACTTAAAAACTTTTGAAAATGTATGTTGTGTTTTGCTCTGTGAGAAGGACATGAAATTTGGAGGTGTCAGGGTGAGAATAATACTGAAGTATTGGATCGAGTACAAAATTAGCACCAAGACAAAAGTATGCCAAATTGCAGGGTCTTTATTGCCGGCGGCCACGGAGGACTCACGTCTCTCCAACCCGTGGCCCCGAAAGGAGGGTGACAAGACTTTTTTATGCCCTTAAACCACTTCTAGGATGAGGGCGTGGGGTTGAAGGGATTCAGACAATCTGAGGGCCAGGGGATTCCGTAAATCACCTCCCGGGCAGAGATGAGGGTGAGGGTCTCCGGACATTCCAAGGGCTAGGGGACTTGTTGTCATTTCGATTGTTACCTAAGTGGTTTAGAGAAGTCAAGATAAGCGTTAGTTTACACATCGTCTGGGCAGTGGTGGAATCCCCACATCTTATTACTTATTACAAGTCGCAGGGGCCAAGATGGAATTAGCTTGGGCTGCTTATTCTGGTCATTACTGGTAAGCAAAGGCTGGCAATTCTGGCAGTTACTGATAAGAAAAGTTAAGCAGCTTTACATAGTGGGCATTTTGCAGAGCAAGCTAGCAGTTTTATTTACAGAAGCCAAGGTTACTCGTCATTCTGAGGAGAATGGGGCAGCGGTTACAACTTATTTTTGGAAAACAGCTTTGTCTTGTATGAAATGGCATTGCTCAGGTTCCAGCTATAGCACAATATGGTTTGAGTGCGTTTCCCTAAAAAAGACTCATGGGAATTATAATCCCAAATGTTGGAGATGGTGCCTGGTTAGAGAGATTATTTAATCATGGACTGGAGGGGGTTGTGGTGGAAGGAAAAAGAAGTGAGTAGGGTGGGGAGGAGTAGGGTGGGGAGAGGGTGGTGGGTAGGAGGAAGGAGGAGTAGCCGTCGGCTGAGGCAGAGGCTCCTGAAAAACCTCTGCTTTGGCAGTGCGCCTGTGACTTTGCAGGGTTTAGCTCTCATGGCTGCCCTCATGGGTTGGGCTGGTGCTGAGTGTCTGTACCTTTCCACACTGAGGGTGCAAGCTGTTGGTGGGTTTATGAATCTGGGATCTGTGGTGCCTTTTTATGTGGGGACTCTAAGCCATTTTTTTTCTGCATTGCCCTAGGACAAGTTTTCTAAGAGGCTCTGCCTCTGCAACAGGCTTCTTCCTAGAAATAGTTGTGGGTGGGGGTGTGGTGGGGGATGAATCTTTCACCAGTGGTTAAGCACAATCTTCTTGATGCTGATCTTGCGATAGGGAGTTCTCATGAGATCTGGTTGTATTACAGGACGTGGCATCTTTTTCCATTCCCCATCTGGCTTGCACTACTGGCATATAAAAAATCCAGTTGCTGCTTGGTCTTCTGTTCTGATTGGGAGGCGTCCTGAATCCTCCCAGCAGAAGCCTCTATATTTTCTATAAAGCCTGCAGAACCATGGGCTAGTTCAACTGTTTTTTTATGATCATGCAGAAAATGAGTGCTGTGAAGTGGAGCTATAAAATGCCTTCGAGGCCTTTTTTCCATTGTCTTGGCCATCAGCACTCAGTTTCTTTTCGGGCAAATGTATGAAGCCTTCGTAAATTTTCAACCTAGAAATGAACTTTTCTTCTTTTACCACATTGTCAGCCTGCAACAAAAATAGCTGAAAATGGCCGGGCGCGGTGGCTCAAGCCTGTAATCCCAGCACTTTGGGAGGCCGAGGCGGGTGGATCACGAGGTCAAGAGATCAAGACCATTCTGGTCAACATGGTGAAACCCCGTCTCTACTAAAAATACAAAAAAAATTAGCAGGGCATGGTGGCACGTGCCTATAATCCCAGCTACTCGGGAGGCTGAGGCAGGAGAATTGCCTGAACCCAGGAGGCGGAGGTTGTGGTGAGCTGAGATCGCGCCATTGTACTCCAGCCTGGGTAACAACAGCGAAACTCCGTCTCAAAAAAAAAAAAAGCTGAAAATGTAGAAGCAGGTTCAGAAGTGGGTAATGGCCAAAGACTGGAGAGGTAGGAAGGCTTTGAAGAAGCCAAGAAGGTAAGAGAAAATTTGGACCCCTGTAGAGACTTGTTAAATAGTTATAATTAAATAGGTGACAGAAGCATGGACAGTGAAGGCCAGGCTTAGGAGGGCTCAGATGAAAATGAGGAACTTACTGGAACATGAGCCAAGGTTACTTCCGCTTTGCCTTAGGAAAGAACACGGCTGCATGTGCCCCTGCCCTGGGTGCCAATGAAACTTTGAACTTGAGGGTGATGATTTAGGGTGTATCTATTGGAAATAACTTCTAGGCACCAAAACTCAAGAGGTGTCCTGTCTGTGTCATGTGGTCTTATGTTTGACCAAATAAATTGAGGAGGGAGACCCAGGCATTTGGGATTCCCTCCCCCTCTGTCATTCACTGTGCGTCTCAATAGAAGAGAGAGCAGGCCAGCTGGCGCCTCCTTGAATCTCTTTCCTGAAAACAACAGGCTAGGCCTTGGGGAAACTCTCCAGAAGACACTATTTTTACTTAAAACAAGATCAACCCAGAAACCTTTTCACATGTAAGTCCTAAAGCTATAAACTGGAACCCTTTCATATGTAATTCCTGAACACTGTAAACAGAGTCCTAAAACTATAGACCGGAACCCTTTCCTATGTAATAAAACCTGTAAAGGAAAACCTTTTCACATGTGAGCCCTAAAACTATGAACCTAAGATTCTTCTATGTGTAACATCTAAAGTATAAGCCTATATAAAGGCTGAAACTCCCTTTCTCAGAGGAGCTTGGCTGTTAATCACCTATGCCACCTTGCTCCCAGCTCCCAGAAGGAAATGAATTCCTTCCTCCTGTATTCGCTGTCCAAGAGATCCTTTCCCTTGGCCACTCCTGCTACAAAATGACCTCCACTTGAAACTTCTATTTAAATGATAAGCAGAGCTTAAAAGTTTGGAAATTTGCAGCCTGGCCAAGTGGTCAAAAAGAAAAGCTTATCTTCAGTGGGAAAATTCAAGACAGCTTCAGAAATGTGTATAAAATGGAGTCCAGTGTTAATAGTCAAGACAATGGGAAAAAGACATTGAAGGCAATTCAGACGCATTTGCAGCCGCCCTTGCTTTCATAGGCGCTGAGGTCCAGGACAGAAAAATGGTTTCCTGAGTCAGCCCCTCGGCCCTGCTGCTGTGTGCAGCCTCAGGACACTGCTGCCTGCATTCCTGCAGCTCCAGCTTTAGCCATGGCTGAAAGGTGCACAGGTACAACTTGGGCCACTGCTTAAGAGCGAGAAAGCATCAAGCCTCAGTGGCTTCCATATAGTGTCAAGCCAACAAGTGCACAGAGCACAAGACTAGAGGCTTGAGAGCCTTCATCTAGACTCCAGAGTATATGTGGAAAAACCTGGGTGTTCAGATAGAAGCTTTTCCAAGGGCAGGGCCTCATGGGAAACCTGTACTCAGGCAGTACAGAGAGTATAAGATGGGAGCCCTCATAAAGGGGTACAGCATTTTCCAGACCCCAGATTATAGACCCACTAACAGCTTGCACCCTTAATGTTATAAGCTACAGGCACTCAACATCAGCCCAGCCCATGGGGGCACCTGTGGAGGATAAACCCTGCAGAGCCACAGGCACAGAGCTGCTCAATGCCTTGGGAGCCCAGCCATCACATTACCCTGTGCCCTGGATGTGGGACGTAGATTCAAAAAAATGATCATGGAGCTGTAGGATTGCATGACTGGCCTACTAGGTTTTTGACTTGCATGGGGTCTGTAAGTTTCATGTGCTTCTTTCTGGCAAATTTCTTCCTTTTGGCTGGGAATGCTTATGCAATGCCTGTGCAATACAAAGCAAGTTAACTTGCTTTCCATGTCAGAAGCTTAGAGGCAGAAGAGACTGCAGCTTGTTTCAGATGAGACTTTGGGCTTTGGACATTTCAGTAAACGCTGGAATGAGTTAAGATATCAGGAGACCGTAGAGAAGGCATCATTGTATTTTGCAGTGTGAGGAGGACATAAGATTGGGGGCCAGGGGAGGAATAATATGATTTGGTCCTGTGTCCCTACCAAAAATCATGTGGAATTGTAATATGGAATGTTAAAGGTGAGGCTTGATGGAAGGTGATTTAATCATGGTTGACAGTGGGAGTCAGAAGTGAGGGTGGAGGGAGTTTGAGGGGTTTATGGTGGGGCTGGGAGTAAAAGATGGGGCTGGGGAGGCAGATCCTTTGCAGATAGTTGAACATTGTCTTTTTAATGCTGTCTGTGCGATAATGAGTTCTCGTGGTGAATAAATACTGTCCTGCTGGGTTTTGGGCTTGCACTGGGCCTGTGTCTCAATTGTGTCATTTTTTCCAAAAAATTTCTTCCCATTGGACTGAGCAAGCTTACCCAATGACTGTACCATCATTGCATCGTGAAAAGAAAGAACTCCCTTTTTTTTTTTTTTCAGACTGAGTTTTTCGCTCTTATTACCCAGGCTGGAGTGCAACGGTGTGATCTCGGCTCACCTCAACCTACGCCTCCTGGGTTCAGGTAATTCTCCTGCCTCAGCCTCTTGAGTAGCTGGGATTACAGGCATGCGCCACCATGCCCAGCTAATTTTTTTTTGAGACGGAGTTTCGCTGTTGTTACCCAGGCTGGAGTGCAATGGCGTGATCTCGGCTCTCCGAAACATCCGCCTCCTAGGTTCAAGCAATTCTCCTGCCTCAGCCTCCTGAGTAGCTGGGATTACAGGCATGTGCCACCATGCCCAGCTAATCTTTTTGTATTTTTAGTAGAGATGGGGTTTCACCTTGTTGACCCGGATGGTCTCGATCTCTTGACCTCGTGATCAACCCGCCTCGGCCTCCCACAGTGCTGGGATTACAGGCTTGAGCCACCGTGCCCGGCTTTATTTTGTTTTCAAAGTAAAATTATTATTATTATTATTATTTTTTAAATTTTTATTGCATTTTAGGTTTTGGGGTACATGTGCAGAACATGCAAGATAGTTGCATAGGTACACACGTGGCAGTGTGTTTTGCTGCCTTCTGCCCCCTCACCCATATTTGGCATTTCTCCCCATGCCATCCCTCCCCTGTTCCCCCCCCCCGCTGTCCCTCCCCTATTTCCCCCAATAGACCTCAGTGTGTGGTGCTCCCTTCCCTATGTAGTAAAATTATTTTGAATTAAATATTATGGTAAAAAAAATTTTTTGTTGCATCAAAATTTGGGAAGTTCTCAGCTTTCTTTTTCTTTAATTTACCTCTATTTTTCTCTATATTCTTCTTTTAAGTTTTATTTCATGAATATATTAATCTATTTGATGTTGCCCCAAAATTTTGAAATTCTATATTTTTCTTTTCTTTTGCAATTTTATATTTTTGTGTTACATATATTTTAGGGTATGCCAGCTTACACCAGTTAACTGTGTTTTAATGTTTTAGTTTATATTATAATTGTGTACGACAGTGTTTAACTCTGTACAATTTAAGACAGTTTGGAGCAAACTCAAATATAAATCAGCCATATGTCTATTGCCAATATATTATTTCTGTGTTTGTTTGCCTGTATAAATATTATCCCTGTGTTTTTTTATGACTTGTATATTTGTTGTGTAGGTTTGTTGTGAATGGTTGTTCAATCTTCTCTAGGTGAGCAGTCATAAAAAATTCTCCTCAGGCCCGGCGCGGTGGCTCAAGCCTGTAATCCCAGCACTTTGGGAGGCCGAGGCGGGTGGATCACGAGGTCAAGAGATTGAGACCATCCTGGTCAGCAAGGTGAAACCTTGTCTCTACTAAAAATACAAAAAAATTAGCTGGGCATGGTGGCGCGTGCCTGTAGTCCCAGCTACTCGGGAGGCTGAGGCAGGAGAATTGCCTGAACCCAGGAGGCGGAGGTTGCGATGAGCCGAGATTGCGCCATTGCACTCCACCCTGGGCAACAAGAGCGAAACTCCATCTCACACACACACACACACACACACACACACACACACACACACACACACACACACACACACACAAAGTTCTGGGATTACATTTTTTTAATTAAGTGGTTTAATTAATTTATGTTTACAATGATTGCTTAGCCGGGCGCGGTGGCTCACGCCTATAATCCCAGCACTTTTGGAGGCAGAGACGGGTGGATCACAAGGTCAAGAGATTGAGACCATCCTGGTCAACATGTTGAAACCCCATCTCTACTTAAAAAAAAAATACAAAAATTAGCTGGGCATGGTGGTGCATGCCTGTAGTCCCAGCTACTGGAGAGGCTGAGGCAGGAGAATTGCTTGAACCCAGGAGACGGAGGTTGCGGTGAGCCGAGATCGCGCCATTGCACTCCAGCCTGGGTAACAAGAGCGAAACTCCATCTCAAAAAAAAAAAAAAAAGATTGCTTAAAGAAATAACGTTACTATTACCAGTTTCATTGTTATTGGGTTTACTTTTTTGTGTGATCTGGAATAGGTGTGCAGAATTTACAAATTTGTTACATAGGTAAACATGTCCCATGGTGATTTACTGTACCTATCAACTCATCACTTAGGTATTAAGCCCTGTGTGCATTAGCTATTTATCTTGATGCTCTCTGTTCCCCAGTATGACAGGTCCCACTATGTGTTATTCCCCTTTATGTGTCCATGCGTTCTTATTGTTCAGCTCCCACGTATAAGTGAAAATATATGGTGTTTCGTTTTGTGTTTCTGCATTAGTTTGCTGAGGATAATGGCTTTCAGCTCCATCCATGCCTTCACTAAGTACATGATCCTTATACTTTTTTTCTTTTTTTTTTTTTTTTGAGATGAAGTCTCACTCTGTTGCCAGGCTGGAGTGCAATGGCACAATCTTGGCTCACTGCAACCTCTGCCTCTGGGGCTCAAGTGATTCTCCTGCCTCAGCCTCCTGAGCAGCTGTGACTACCGGCATGAGCCACCACGCCCAGCTAATTTTTATATTTTTAGTAGAGACAGGGTTTCACCATGTTGGCTAGGATGGTCTTGATCTCTTGACCTCATGATCATCCCACCTCAGCGTCCGAAAGTGCTGGGATTTCAGGCGTGAGCCACCACAACTGGCTGATTTTATTCTTTTTTATGGTTGTATAGTATTCCATAGTGTATATGTACCATATTTTCTTTATCCAGTCTGCCATTGATGGGCATGTGGATTGATTCCATGTCTTTGCTATTGTAAATAGTGCTGCAATGAACATACACATCCACGTATCTTTATAATAGAATAATTTCTATTCCTTTGGGTATATACCCAGTAATGGGATTTCTGGGTCAGGTATTTCTGGTTCTAGGTCTTTTAGGAATACTGCGATACTGTCTTCCATAATGATTGAACTAATGTACATTCCCCCCAACAGTGTAAAAGTATTTCTGTTTATCCACAGCCTCACCAGTATCTATTGTCTCTTGACCTTTTAATAATCACTATTCTTACTGGCATAAGATGGTATCCAGTACTGGTTTTGATTTGCATTTCTCTAATGATCACTAATGTTGAGCTTTGTTTGTTGGCCACATAAATGTATTTTTTTGAAAAGTATCTGTTCATTTTCAGTGCCAGTTTTTAATGGGGTTGTTTGTTTTATTCTTGTAAATTTGCTTAAGTTCCTTTTAGACTCGATATTAACCGATGTCGGATGAATAGGTTGCAAAACTGTTCTCCCATTCTGTAGGTTGTCTTTTTACTCTGATGATAGTTTTTTGTTGTTGTTTTGCAGAAGGTTTTTAGTTTAATTAGATTCTATTTGTCAAGTTTTCCTTTTGTTGCAGTTGATTTTGATGTTTTCATGATAAAATCTTTGTTCATGCCTATGTCCTGAATGGTATTGCCTAGATTTTCTTCTAGGGTTCTTATAGTTTTGGGTTTCACATTTAAGTCTTTAAGCCTTCTTGAGTTAATTTTTATACAAGTGTAAGGAAGGGTTCCATTTTCAGTTTTCTGCATATGGCTAACCAGTTCTCTCATCACCATTCATTAAATGGGGAGTTTGTTCCTCATTGCTTGTTTTTGTCGGGTTTTTCAAAGATCAGGTGGTTGTAGACAGGCAGTCTTGTTCCTGAGTTCTGCATTCTTTTTCACTGGTCGATGTGTATGTTTTTACTAGTACCAGACTGTTTTCGTTACTAGAGTCTTATAGTGTAGTTTGAAATCAGATAGCATGATGCCTCCAGCTTTGTTCTTTTTGCTTAGGATTGCCTTGGCTATATGGGGTCTTTTGGGTTTCACATGAATTTTAAAATAGTCTTCTCTAATTCTGTGAAAGATGTCGGTAGCAGTTTAGTGGGATAAGCATTGAATAACTTTTGGCAGCATGGCCATTTTTACAATATTGATTCTTTATATTCGTGAGCATGGAATGTTTTTCCATTTGTTTGTGTCCTCCGATTTTCTTGAGCAGTGGTTTGTGTTCTTGAAGAGGTCCTTTATTTCCCTTGTTAGCTGTATTCCTAGGTATTTTATTCTCTTTGTAGCAATTGTGGGTGGAAGTTCATTCATGATATGGCTCTCTGCTTGTTTATTGTTAATGTATTGAAATGTTTGTAATTTTTGCACGTTGATTTTATATCCTGAGATTTTGCTGAAGCTACTTATCAGCTGAAGAACCTTTTGGGCTAAGACAATGGGGCTTTCTAGATGTAAGATCATGTCATGTGCAAACAGATAGTTTGACTTCCTATTTGAATTCACCTTATTTCTTTCTCTTGCCTGATTTTCCCAGCCAGAACTTCCAATACTATGTTGACTAAGAGTGCTGAGAGAGGGCATTCTTGTCTTGTGCCAATTTTCAAGGGGAATACTTCCAGCTTTTGCCCTTTCAATATGATATTGGCTGTAAGTTTGTCATAAATGACTCTTAATATTTTCAGATATGTTCCATAAATACCTAGTTTATTTTTTATTTTATTTATTTATTTATTTTGAGACGGAGTTTCACTCTTGTTACCCAGGCTGGAGTGCAATGGCACGATCTTGGCTCACTGCAACCTCCACCTCCTGGGTTCAAGCAATGCTCCAGCCTCAGTCTCCCAAGACTGCAGGCACACGCCACCATGTCCAGCTAATTTGTGTATTTTTAGTAGAGATGGGGTTTCACCATGTTGACCAGGATGGTCTCGATCTCTTGACCTCGTGATCCACCCGCCTCGGCCTCCCAAAGTGCTGGGATTATAGACGTGAGCCACTGTGCCCGGCCCTAAATACCTAGTTTATTGAGCATTTTTATTTATTTATTTATTTTTAAGACAGGGTTTCACCATGTTGATCAGGCTGGTCTTGAACTCCCAACCTCAGGTGATCTGCCTGCCTTGGCCTCCAAAGTGCTTGGATTATAGGCGTAAGCCACCACACCCAGCCTATTGAGCATTTTTTACATGAAGATGTGTTGAATTTGGTCAAAGACCTTTTCTGTATCTGTGGAGATAATTGTGGTTTTTGTTTTTAGTTCTGTTATGTGATGAATTGCATTTATTGATTTGTGTATGTTGAACTATCCTTGCATCCCAGGGATGAAGCTGACTTGATCGCAGTGGGTAAGCTTTTTGATGTGGTGCTGGATTTGGTTTGCCAGTATTTTATTGAGAATTTTGTATCAGTGTTTATCAGGGATATTGGCTTGAAGTGTTGCTGTTGTTGTACCTCTGTCGGACCTTGATATCAAAATGATGCTGGCCTTATAAAATGAGTTAGGGTGGAGTCCCTCTTTTTCTATCAGTTGGAATAGTTTCAGAAGAAATAGTACCAACTCCTGTTTGTACCTCTGGTAGAATTCAGTTGTAAATCCATCTGCCCCTGGGCATTTTTAGTTTGTAGGCTATTTATTACTGCCTCAACTTCAGGACTTGTTATTGGTCTATTCAGGGATGCAAATTTTTCCTGGTTCAGTCTTGGGATGGCATATGTGTCTAGTAATTTATCTCTTCTAGATTTTTCAGTTCATGTGCAAAGAGGTGCTTATAGTGTTTTCTGATGGTTTGTATTTTTATGAGGTCAGTGGTGATATCCTCTGTCTTTTTGTATTGTGTCTGTTTCATTCTCTCTTTAGTTCTCTATTACTCTTGCTAGCGTTCTATCCATTTTATTAATATTTTCAAAAAAAACAGCTCCTGGATTCATTGCTTTTTTTTTAAGGTTTTTTTTTGTGTTTCTTCTTTTTTTTTTTAAACTTTATTTTTATTTGCATTAAACTCCATTTTTTTTTAGCCTTCTCTGCACTAGCAGGTTTTTTTGTGTTTCTGTCTCTTTTCAATTTCACTCTGATCCTGGTTATTTCTTGTCTTCTGTTAGCTTTGGGCTTGTTTGCTCTTGGTTCTCTCATTCTTTTAGTTGTAACGTTACGGTGTCAATTTGAGATCTTTCCATATTTTTGATGTGGCTGTTTAGTGCTGTGAATTTTCCTTTTAAAACTGCTTTAGCTGCAATCTACAGATTCTAGTACATAGTCTCTTTGTTCTCATTGGTTTCAAAGAATTTCTTGGTTTCTAATTTAATATCATTATTAACGCAGAAGTCATTCAAGAGCAGATTGTTTAATTTCCATGTAACTGTTGTGGTTTTGAGTTTTTTACTCTTGAGTTCCAATTTACACTGTGGTCTGAGAGACTGCTATAATTTCAGTTCTTTTGCATTTGCTGAGGAGTGTTTTGCTTCCAATTATGTGATTAATTTTAAAGTAAGTGCCATGTGGCCCTTAGAAGAATGTGTATTGTGTTGTTTTTGGCTGGAGAGTTCTGTAGATGTCTGTTAGGTCCATTTGACTCAAAGCTGAGTTTAAGTCCTGAATATCTTTGTTACTTTTCTGTCTCAATTATTTGTTTAATATTGGCAATAGGGTGTTAAAGTCTCCCACTATTGTGTGAAGTTTAAGTCTCTCTCTCTGTTTTTGTTTGTTTGTTTGTTTGTTTTTGTTTTTTTTAAGATGGGGTGTCACCATGTTGGTCAGGCTGGTCTTGAACTCCCGACTTCAGGTGATCTGCCATCCTTGGCCTCCAAAGTGCTTGGATTACAGGAGTGACCCACCATGCCCGGCCATATTTAAGTCTCTCTTTGGTCTCTAAGTATGTGTTTTATAAATCTGGATTCTCCTCGAATTGATCCCTTTATCATTATATAATGCCCTTCTTGGCCGGGCGCAGTGGCTCAAGCCTGTAATCCCAGCACTTTGGGAGGCCAAGGCTGGTGGATCACAAGGTCAAGAGATTGAGACCATCCTCGTCAACATGTTGAAACCCCGTCTCTACTAAAAATACAAAAAATTAGCTGGGCATGGTGGTGCGTGCCTGTAATCCCAGCTACTCTGGAGGCTGAGGCAGGAGAATTGCCTGAACCCAGGAGGCGGAGGTTGTGGTGAGCCGAGATCGTGCCATTGCACTCCAGCCTGGGTAACAAGAGCAAAACTCCGTCTAAAAAAAAAAAAAAAAAAAAAAAAGCCCTTCTTTTACTGTTTTGATCTTTGTTGGTTTAAAGTCTGTTTTGTCAGAAACTACAATTGCAACCCCTGCTTTTTTCTTATTTTATTTGCTGGTGAATTTTCCTCCATTCCTTTATTTTAAACTTGTGTGTGTCTTTGCATGTGAGATGGGTTTCTTGAACATGACACACCAATGGGTCTTGACTCTTTAACCAGCTTGACACTCTGT
>JAPYYA010004192.1:0-12060 GCA_028533165.1 Leontopithecus rosalia | reverse complement strand
CCCTCCCTCCCTCCCTTCCTCCCTTCCTTCCTCCCTCCCTTTTTCCTTCCCTCCCTTCCTGCCTTCCTCCCTTCCTCCCACCCAAAAAAAAAAAAAGAACATACAAATTGAATTTTTTTTTTTTTTGTGAGATGGTGTTTCGCTCTTGTTACCCAGACTGGAGTGCAATGGCGCGATCTCGGCTCACTGCAACCTCCGCTTCCTGGGTTCAGGCAATTTTCCTGCCTCAGCCTCCTGAGTAGCTGGGATTACAGGCACGCGCCACCATGTCCAGTTAATTGTTTTGTATTTTTAGTAGAGACGGGGTTTCACCATGTTGACCAGGATGGTCTCGATCTCTTGACCTCGTGATCCACCCGCCTCAGCCTCCCAAAGTGCTGGGATTACAGGCTTGAGCCACCGCGCCTGGCCCTGACAATATTTTTTAATATTTAAAATTTATGTTTATAAGTTAGTATTCTGTGATTAATTTGCTAGAATATTCTTTTACATTCTTTTAAAAAAATATTTTTTCTGTAATGGAGCTTTGCTCTGTCACCCAGGCTGGTTACAGTGATGCAATCTCAGCTCACTGCAACCTCTGCCTCCCGGGTTCTAACGATTCTCCTGCCTCAGCCTCCCGAACAGCTAGGACTACAGGTGTGCACCACCATGCCCATTTAATTTCTGTATTTTCAGTAGAGATGGGGTTTTGCCATGTTGACAAGTCTGGTCTCCTGACCTCAGGTGATCTACCCACCTCACTCTCTCAAAGTGCTGGGATTACTGGCATGAGCCACTGAACCTGGCCTACATTTTCTTGACTGAGAAAATTACTCAGTTGGTAACTGGAGAATATGAGCAAGATTCATGTTATTTATTTTTAATAAAACAGGTATTGCTGTGTCTAATTTAGACCTGATCACCTGTCTGGAGCAAGGAAAAGAGCCCTGGAATATGAAGAGACATGAGATGGTAGCCAAATCCCCAGGTAGGTGAGAATGAATACAACACATGACACAGATGAGAGGTCTAAAGGTGAAAAAGAAAGCCAGTCTTAAAATGTAACTTGGAAATTTGTGTTCCAAAGAAAAAGTTTCTAGGCAGCTGTTTTGTTTTTTTTTTAACTTCGACATAGGAATATTTTCTTTCTTATGCTTTTAAATTCTTTGAAAATTCTACTTTACGGCCAGGTGCATTGGCTCACACCTGTAATCCCAGCAGGTGTTGGGAGGCCGAGGTGGGCAGATCACCTGAGGTCAGGAGTTCAAGACCAACCTGACCAACATGAAGAAATCCTGTCTCTACTAAAAATACAAAATTAGCCAGGCATGGTGGCACCTGCCTGTAATCCTAGTTACTCAGGAGGCTGAGACACAAGAATTACTTGAACCTGGGAGGCGGGGGTTGTGGTGAGCTAAGATTGCACCATTGCACTGCAGCCTGGGCAACAAAAGCAAAGCTCCATCTCAAAAAAAATAAAAATAAAACATTTTCGTTTTCTTCAGTGATCTTCATTCAAGTTTACAGTGAGCTAAAGTCCTCTTTATGGCATATAAGAGACTGTACAATCTGACTTTTTTCCCATTGTTTTTGGAGACTCAGAAATACTGCACAATTTTGAGAAACTCTTGTTAAACCATTGTGTAAGTTATCTTTTTGCATTACGTTTAAAATGTGTAACAGTTGTGGTTTCTGTTCCATTGGTTTTTTATTTTTCTGCACATTTCATTCTGTTTGTATTATTATAGGCTTGAAATATAGTTTGAATTTATAAAGTATGATGTTCTGCTTTGTTCTTATTGCTCAAGATTGCTTTGACTATTCAAAGTTGATTGTAGTTCTGGCTGGGTACAGTGGCTCACACCTGTAATCCTATCACTTTGGGAGGCCGAGGCAAAAGGATCCCTTGAGCCCAGGAGTTTGATACCAGCCTAGGCAACATAAGGAGACCCTGTTTCTTAAAAAGATTATTGGGCCTGGCACGGTGGCTCATGCCTTGTAATCCCAGTGCTTTCAAAAGCTGAGGCAGGTAGATCTCCTGAGGTTAGGAGTTCAAGACAGCCTGACCAACATGGCAAAACCTCGTTTCTACTAAAAGTACAAAATGCTGTTTCTACTAACAACAACAACAACAACAAAAAACACTAAAAATACCAAGTGTGGTGGTGCATGCCTGTAATCCCAGCTACTCAGGAGGTTGAGGCAGGAGCATCGCTTAAATCCAGGTGTAGAGGTTAAAGTGAGCCAAGATCACATCAGTGCACTCTAGCCTAGGCAACAAGAGTGAAACTCTATCTCAAAAAAAAAAAAAGATTTATTGTGGTTTCATGTAAAATTAGGGATTGTATTTTCTATTACTGTTAAAAAAAAAAAAAGGCACAGGAATGTTGGAGTTGAATCTGTAAATTACTGTGGGTAACATGGCACTTTAACAATATTTATTTAAATCCGTAGATACAAAATATTTTAAAACTCACTTGCGTCTTCTCTAATTTCCTCTATTGAAATTTTATACCTTTTATTGTAAAGATTTTTTTTGGCCAGGTGCAGTGGCTCACGCCTATAATCATAGCACTTTGGGAGGCTGAGGCAGGCAGAACACCTGAGGTCAGGAGTTCATGACCAGCCTGACCAACATGAAGAAACCCCGTCTCTATTAAAAATACAAAATTAGCCAGATGTAATGGTGGATGCCTCTAACTCCATCTCAAAAAAAATTGTTTTTTACTTTCTTGGGTGAATTTGTTTTCAGAAATATATTATTATTATTATTATTATTATTATTATTATAGAGATTGGGTTTCACCATGTTGGCCAGGCTGGTCTTGATCTTCTGACCTCAGGTGATCCACCCACCTCAGTCTCCGAAAGTGCTGGGATTATAGGCATGAGCCACCGTGCCCGGCCAGAAATTATTTTAATGCTATTGGTAAATAATATTTTTTTCTTTTATTTTATTAGACAATTTAAGTTTCTAGAACCATAACTTGTATGTTAATTTTGTATTTGGTAATTTACTGAGTGTATTTATTAGTTTAGATAGGTTTTAATGTACTGTTTATGTATTTGTATATATAAGGTTACATGATCTACAAACAGCAACATTTTACTTATTTGTCTTCAATTTGCCGAGGCCGGAGTGCAATGGGGCGATGTCAAAAAAAAGAGAGATAAATCAGCCATATGTCATCACAATCAAATTATATATATGTGTGTTTGTTTATCTATTAATATGACCCCAATTTAGGTTGTGGCTTATCTTGTATATATTCTTTCTTAGCTGATTTTCAGTGGTAGCTTTTTCTTGTCTTAGTGAGTAGTCATGGAAATAGTTTTATTTTCACCATTTGTTTAAGGATGAATAAATATTTTCTTTGTGTGAGAGAAACATTTTTGTGAACTGAAAGTAACTTTTGAAAAAAATTTATAATTTGTATTTTTCAATTTTTTTCTTTTTAGAAACATTATTGTAAAAACACGTAACATGAAATTTACCATCTTAAATCTATTGAAGTGTACATTTCAGGGTCAGACATGTTGGTGGCTCACATCTGTCATCCCAGGATTTTGGGAGGCTAAGACATGAGGAGCACTTGAGTCCATAAGTTTGAGACCAGTTTGTGCAACATATGGAGATTTCTTTGCTACAAAAAAGTTTTTAAATGGCCAGGAATGGTGATATGCACCTGTGGTTTCAGCTACTTGGAAGATTAAAGGGGGAGGATTACTTGAGCCTGAAAGTTTGAGGCCAAAGTTAGCCATAATTGTGCCACTGTACTCCAGCTTGGGTGACAGAGTAAGAAACTGTACATTTCAGGCATGTTAAGTATATTCATTGTTATGCAAAAGACTTCTAGAAATTTTACATCTTGTGAAACTAAAATTCAAGTACTCATTAAGTAACAATTACCCATTTTACTCTCTCCAGCCCTTGACAAACACTCTTCTGCTTTCTGTTTTTAGGAGTATAACAACATAAAGTATCTCATATAAGTGAAATTATATAATATTCGTCATTTTGTATCTATCTTATTTCATGTGACATAATATTCTCAAAGTTTATCTTAAAATGTGACAAGATTGGCTAGGTGTAGTGGCTCATGCCTGTAATCCCAGCAGTTTGGGAGGCTGAGGCTGGTGGATCACTCGAGGTCAGGAATTCGAGACCAGGAATTCTGGAGGCTGAGGCAGGAGAATCCCTTAGAACCCCTGAGGTGGAGGTGACAGTGAGCTGAGATCTTGCCTCTGCACGTGAGGCTGGACGACAGAGTGAGGCTCTGCCTCAAAATACAAAACAAAAAGAGTAGGCCAGGAGTGGTGGCTCATGCCTGTAATCTCAGCATTTTGGGAGGCTAGAGTGGGCAGATCATGAAGTCAGGAGTTTGAGACCAGCCTGACCAACATGGTGAAACCGCTCGATACTAAAAATACCAAAAAAAAGAAAAAATAGCCAGTAGTGGTGGCTCGTGCCTGTAATCCCAGCTACTCAGGAGGCTGAGGCAGAAGAATTGCTTAAACCTGGGAGTCCAAGTTTGCTGTTAGCCAAAATTGCCCCACCGCACTCTAGCCTGGGTGACAGAGCAAGTCTCCCTCTCAAAAAAGAAAAAGTGACAAAAATCTTTTTAAGACTGAGTGATATTCCATTGTGTGTATATGTTACATCTTTTGATGTGTTTATAAATCAAGGAACACCTGGGTTTCTTCAGCCTTTCGGGTTTTGTGAATACTGGTACGATGAATATAAACGTTCATATGTCTTACAAGTCCTGTGTTGCGTATTTTGGATATAGAGTCACAAAAAATATTGCTGTATTTGATGATAATTTCATTTTTATATATTTGAAAAACTTTTCTAATATTTTCACATAACGTCTGCATGTTTGTTTTCTACCAACAATCAACATAGGTTTTATTTTCATTTTATTATCAACAGATTTGGTATTTTACATAAATTTACAGTGGCCATTGTAATGGGTGTGAGGAGAATTGTTTTTCAGTTTTATTTTTATGTGTTTCTCTGCAAATTATTAATTTCTATTTTCTTTTTTTTATTTTTGTAATGAATGAGAGGTTCTTATGTTGCCCAGGTTGGCCTTGAACTCATAGCCTCGCCTCCTCAAGCACCAGGAACTGGCCCGAGCCACTGCGGCTCCCATCCTAATTTCTATTTTCAAATGCTTTTTCCCATTTGGGTATCCTTTTTGGTGAAAATTTTGTTCAATTATTTTTTCATTTCTAAATCAAGTTATTCAACTTTACTGTTCAGTTTTGTTTTTGTTTTTGTTTCTGTTTTTTCTGATGGAGTCTCACTCTGTCACCCAGGCTGGAGTGTAATGGCATGGTCTCAGCTCACTGCAACCTCCTACTCCCAGATTCAAGCGATTTACCTGCCTCAGCCTCCTGAGTAGCTGGGACTACAGGCGCGTGCCACCACACCTGACTAATTTTTGTATTTTTAGTAGAGACAGGGTTTCACTATGTTGGCCAGGCTGGTCTCGAACTCCTGACCTTGTGATCCTCCCACTTCAGCTTCCCAAAGTGCTGTGATTACAGGTGTAAGCTGCCACCCGCAGCCCTATTTTTCAGTCTTTTTTTTTTTTTTTTTTGAGACAGAGTCTCACTCTGTCACCAGGAGCCAGGCTGGCACAATGCTCACTGCAACCTCCGCCTCCCGGGTTCAAGCAATTCTCCTGCCTCAGCCTCCCAAGTAGCTGGGACTACAGGCGCACACTACCACACCCAGCTAATTTTTGTATTTTTAGTAGGGACGGGGTTTCACCATGTTGGCCAGGATGGTCTCAATCTCTTGACCTCATGATCCGCCGCCTAGGCCTCCCAAAGTGCTGGGGTTACAGGCTTGAGCCACCGTGCCCGGCTATAGTTGTTAAAATATTCTCTGCTTTTTGCAAACCGAGTGATATTCCAGTGCTTTTATATTTACTAAATGATTTGGTCACAGAAATTTGCATTGCTTTTATCTATGGCTTTCAGTAACAGGCTCCAATAATTATGGGTATGCAAATGACTATATGACCACATATGGGAATGTTTATGTGCTATATTCTATTTTACTAGTCTGCTTTTCTTATCTTTATGTTTATACAAAACTGTTTTTCAGGCTGGGTGTGGTGGCTCACTCCTGTAATCCTAGCACTTTGGGAGGCTGAGTTGGGTGGATCACCTGAGGTCAGGAGTTCAAGACTAGCCTGGCCATCATGGTGAAACCCCATGTTAAAAAATAAAAAAATTGTTTTTCTGTGTAGCTATGTCATGTATTTTGAAATAAAGAACTGTAGCTGGGCATGGTGGCTTATGCCTGTAATCCCAGCACTTTGGGAGGCCGAAGTGGGCAGATCACGAGGTCAAGAGATAGAGACCATCCTGGCCAACATGGTGAAACCCCGTCTCTACTAAAAATACAAAAAAATTGGGCCGGGCGTGGTGGCTCAAGCCTGTAATCCCAGCACTTTGGGAGGCCGAGGCAGGTGAATCACGAGGTCAAGAGATCCAGACCATTCTGGTCAACATGGTGAAACCCCGACTCTACTAAAAATACAAAAATTAGCTGGGCATGGTGGTATGTGCCTGTAATCCCAGCTACTCGGGAGGCTGAGGCAGGAGAATTGCCTGAACCCATGAGGCGGAGGTTGCGGTGAGCCGAGATCGCGCCATTGCACTCCAGCCTGGGTAACAAGAGTGAAACTCTGCCTCAAAAAAAAAAAAAATTAGCTGGGCATGGTGGCATGTGCCTGTAGTCCCAGCTACTCGGGAGACTGAGGCAGGAGAATTTCTTGAACCCGGAAGGCAGAGGTTGCCAGTGAGCCGAGGTTGCACCACTGTACTCCAGCCTGGCGCCTGGTGACGGAATGAGACTCTGTCTCAAAAAAAAAGGAAGTGTAATGCCTCCAACATTTTTCTTTTTTTTAAAGATTGTTGAGTATAGTCTCTTAAGATTCCATATCCTTTTGGGGTTACTGTTTGTTTCTTCAGAAATGAAATAATTTTTTTTTAATATAAAAAATAAAGACAGGGTTTCACCATGTTGGCCAGGCTGGTCTTGAACTCCTAACCTCAGGTGATCCACCCGCCTCAGCCTCCCAAAGTGCTGAGATTACAGGCGTGAGCCACCACACCTGGCCTGAAATAAGAAATTTGAAAAATACTGCATTACATCTGTAGATTACATTGAGCAGTATGGACATCTACATAATATTAATTATTTGAGTCTTTGAATAAGCTAAAACTGTTTTTTTTTTTTTTGGCCTAGCAGGTGGTCCTTTCGAGGAGAATGTTGTATGAGCTGTTGGGAAGGGTGTATATCCTGATGTAGAGCTCTCTGTACCTCCATTACAAATAATTGTTCTATACTGCCTTCAAGTTTTCTGTTCCCTTACTAACATTTCATCTTGTTTTATTTTTATTAAGAAAGTGGGATCTTGATATATTCTCCTATAATTATATTTCTCTCTATGTGTTTCTTCAATTCTGTCAATATTTGCTTTATACATTTGAAACCCTAAAGTGAGATATGTGCATGAACACACACACACACACACACACACACACACACACACACACACAAATTAGTCATGGTTCCCAGTAAATGAATCTACTGTTGTTCAGTGTCCTTTTATTCTCTTTCTGGAGTTTTGACTTAAAGTACATGTTGTTAAATATGATACTTTTTGACTTAAGATGTAGCTGTGTAATATTATTTTGATCTCTTCTATCCTCATTTGGTTAATATTTGCATAAAATTTCTACTTCCATCTTGCCACTTTAGTCTTTATCATTAGATCTCAACTAAATAGCTGGGCACGATGGCTCATGCCTGTAATACCAGCACTTTGGGCAACCAACGTGGGTGGATCACCTGAGGTCAGGAGTTCAAGACCACCCTGGACAACATCCACCCTGGAAACCCAATCAGTACTAAAAATACAAAAATTAGCCAGGCAAGGTGGTGGTCATCTGTAATCCTGGCTACTTGGGAGGCTGAGGCAGAAGGATTGCTTGAACCCAGGAGGCAGAGGTTGCAGTGAACCAAGATTACATCACTGCACTCCAGTCTGGGCAACAGAGCAAGACTCCATCTCAAAAATAAATAAATAAATAAAAAGGATCTCAACTGACTCTTGTAAAATGAAAAGTGAATCTTGGTATTTAAGGAATTTTGATAAATCATTTTGTTGAAAAGTATATCTCTAGATTGAAAAGTTAAATTTAAATGATTTTCTAAAAGAGAAACTAATGTTATTAATTATGTTATTTAATTCTATCTTTGTTCCTCATTTTCTCCCTTTCTGTCTTCATTTTTGTCCTTTTGGGGTTTTTGCATTAAAATACTTTCACTTCTTTCTTATTTTCTTTTGTGTATCTATACAAATATTTTCTTTGTGGTACTTTGGGAATTACATGAAAACTTTAAAAATATTTTAATCTGGTAAAAACTAACCTTATTTGCGTAGAAAAATTCTTTCTCATTACGTATGCTTTCTACTTGGTTATTGATGTTGCTAATGTTGCTATAAATTTTTATTATGTTGTGTTTTGAGAGAGAGTCTCGCTCTGTTGCCCAGGCTGGATTACGATGGTGCAATCTCGTCTCACTGCAACCTATGCCTTCATGTTAAAGTGATCCCCCTGCCTCAGCCTCCCGAGTCCTGGGATTACAAGTGCCTGCTACCAGGCCCACCTAAGTTTTGTACTTTTAGTTGAGATGGGGTTTCACCATGTTGGCCAGGTTGGTCTTGAACTCCTGATCTCAGGTGATATTCCCTCCTCGTCCTCCTAAAGTGCTGGGATTACAGGCAGAGCTGCCATGCCCTACTGCTAATTATTTTTGTTACATTAACAGATATTTATAATCATTTCTATGCTTTGATCTTTTAAATTTTAAAGAATAAGTAAAATGTTTTCTGCATTATTATTAAAATGCTAAGGAATTATATTTTTGTATATGTGAATACCTTTCCCAGAAAGTTATGTATTTTCATACGATTATGTGTTTTCTTGCATAATGTTATTTTCAGTGGAAGGAACTCCTTTCAGCATTTTTTATATGTAGTGCATATGCAGTGCCAATATACTTTTTCACGATTAGGATATTTTGAAAGGTCTTTTTATTTAGTAGGACAGCTCTTTTTTATTTTATTTATTTATTTATTTATTTATTTTTTTGAGATGGAGTTTTGCTCTTGTTACCCAGGCTGGAGTGCAATGGCGCAGTCTCGGCTCACCGCAACCTCCGCCTCCTGGATTCAAGCAATTCTCCTGCCTCAGCCTCCTGAGTAGCTGGGATTACAGGCATGAGCCACCATGCCCAGCTAATTTTTTTGTAATTTTAGTAGAGACGGGGTTTCACCATGTTGACCAGGATGGTCTCGATCTCTTGACCTCGTGATCCACCCGCCTCGGCCTCCCAAAGTGCTGGGATTACAGGCTTGAGCCACCGCACCCGGCCAGATTTATTTATTTTTGAGACGGAGTTTCGCTCTTGTTACCCAGGCTGGAGGGCAATGGCGCAATCTTGGCTCACCGCCACCTCCGCCTCCTGGGTTCAAGCAATTCTCCTCCCTCAGCCTCCTGAGTAGCTGGGACTACAGGCACGCGCCACCATGCCCAGCTAATTTTTTGTGTTTTTAGTAGAGACGGGATTTCACCATGTTGACCAGGATGGTCTCAATCTCTTGACCTTGTGATCCACGCACCTCGGCCTCCCAAAGTGCTGGGATTACAGACATCAGCCACCGCACCCGGCTATGTATTTATTTTTTTTGTAGAGACAAGGTTTCTCCATGTTGGTCAGGTTGGTCTCGAACTCCAGACCTCAGGAGATCCGCCCGCCTTGGCCTCCCAATGTGCTGGGATTACAGGTGTAAGCCACTGCGCCCGGCCTATTTTATTTATTTATTTACTTTTTTGAGATGGAGTCTCACTCTGTCACTCAGGCTGGAGTGCAGCGGTGGGATCTCAGCTCACTGCAACCTCCACCTCCTGGGTTCAAGCAATTTTCCTTTCTCAGCCTTTGGAGTAGCTGGGACTACAGGCACACCCCACCATGCGCACCTAAATTTTTTGTATTTTAGTAGAAGTGGGGTTTCAGTATGTTGCTCAGGCTGGTCTCAAACTCCTGAGCTCAGGATATCCACACATCTCGGCCTCCCAAAGTGCTATGATTACAGGCATGAGCCACTGCACCTGGTTTTATTTTATTTTTTTTTTGAAATGAAGTTTCACTCTTGTTGCCCCAGCTGGAGTGCTACAGCATGATCTCAGTTCACTACAATCTCTCCCTCCCAGGTTTGAGCGATTCTCCTGCCTCAACCTCCCCACTAGCTGGGATTACAGGTGTGCACCACTATGTGTGGGTAATTTTTTGTATTTTTAGTAGAAACAGGGTTTCACCATGTTAGCCAGGCTGGTCTTGAACTCCTGACCTCGGGTGATCCACCGGCCTCGGCCCCCAAAAGTGCTAGGATTACAGGCGTGAGCCACTGCGCCTGGCCAATTCTTTTTAGTTGTATTATTTTCACCTTACAGCTGTTATGTTTTTTATTTTAACACTTTTTTTTTTGAGATCGAGTCTTGCTCTGTTGTCTAGTCTGAAGTGCAATTGCGGGATTGTGGCTCACTGCAACCTGTGTCTCTCGGGTTCAAGCAGTTCTCCTGCCTCAGCATCCCAAGTAGCTGAGATTACAGATGTGCACCATCACGCCAGGGTAATTTTTATATTTTTAGTAGTGACCAGGTTTCACCATGTTGGTCAGGATGCTCTTGAACCCCTGACCTTGTGATCTGCCCACTTCGGCCTCCCAAAGTGCCAGGATTACAGGTGTGAGCCATTGCACACAGCGACAGTTGTCCCCCTTCCCACCCCAGGACTTTGATTGTGTCTTCCAGTTCTCTTCAGGCCTTCCAAATCTTTGTGAAAATTTACTGGTTATCAAACTGGGCACGGTGGATCAGGCCTGTAATCCCAGTACTTTGGGAAGCTGAGATGGGTGGATCACCTGAGGTTAGGAGTTCGAGACCAGCCTGACTAACGTGGAGAAACCCTGTCTCATCTAAAAATACAAAAAATTAGGCAGGCATAGTCGCACATGCCTGTAATCGCTCCCACTTGGGAGGCTAATGTGGGAGAATTGCTGAACCTGGCAGGCAGAGGTTGCACTGAGCCAAGATCACACCATCGCAAGTGCCAGCCTGGGCAACAAGAGTGAAACTCCATCTCGAAAAAAAAATTACTGGTTATCTATAAGGCTATTTTTAATAAGTGATACATCACTTTATCTTGCAGCTCCCAAAATTCTCTTCTTGTGTGTGACTTTTTTATCTTCTTAATTATGTTTTTTAATTTATTATTATTATTATTATTTTTTTTTTTTGAGACCATGTTTTGCTCTTGTTGCCCAGTCTGGAGGGCAATGGTGTGATCTCAGCTCACTACAACCTCTGCCTCCTGGGTCCAAGTGATTCTCCTGCCTCAGTCTCCTGAGTAGCTGGGATTATAGGCATGTGCCACCGTGCCTGGCTAATTTTGTATTTTTAGTAGAGATGATGTGGTTTTTTGCCGGGCGTGGTGGCTCACGCCTGTAATCCCAGCACTTTGGGAGGCTGAGGTGGGCGGATCACGAGGTCAAGAGATCGAGACCAACCTGGTCAACATGGTGAAACCCCATCTCTACTAAAAATACAAAAAATTAGCTGGGCACGGTGGCGCCTGCCTGTAATCCCAGCCCTTCAGGAGGCTGAGGCAGGAGAATTGCCTGAACCCAGGAGGCGGAGGTTGCGGTGAGCTGAGATTGTGCCATTGCACTCCAGCCTGGGTAACAAGAGTGAAACTCTGTCTCAAAAAAAAAAAAAAAAAAAAAAAAAAGAGAGATGAAGTTTCTCCATGTTGGTCAGGCTGGTCTTGAACTCCTGACCTCAGGTGATCTGCCCGCCTTGTGCTCCCAAAGTGCTGGGATTACAGATGTGAGCCACCCCACCTGGCCTGCTTTTTGATATTTTTAATATTTTTATTGTTATCCTCATTTTTCTGATCTCCAGTAGTTGTCTGTGTTCTTGTTTCACATA